>JAKMWQ010000279.1:0-72047 GCA_025328335.1 Colletotrichum sp. SAR 10_65
ACATTATTAAGGGTTGTATGCTTAGATCTAACTGACTGCTTAGGATGCATGGTCTTGGAAAGAGCGCTATAACAGTTTTAACAGCTATTAAGAAGCTCTATAAGAATAATAATTTATACTCTTAGTTATAGGAAACTTTTGTCTTAGATAGCTAGCCTGTAATAGAACACCCCTAAATATAAGCTGTTCTCAAAATATGTAGCTGAATAGCTATGCCTTTTTCCTGAGTGATATGCTGTTTGCTTCTCTAAACTACCTTAGGGATACTACTAGTAAGTCCTCAGCACTTATACCTTCTAAGGGCAGGTGAAGTATAAATTAGGTTTAAGCCCCTGACTCTAATTTAGGTGTTATTTTTATGTTAGCTAATGGTCACTTTGGATTTTAATGAAGTTGTATAAGACTAAAAGTAATGTTGATTCTTTTAGCTTCTGGCTTAGCAGCCTATGTAGTTAGCCCCTCTCACTACACTTATCACTTTACTTTTTTGTTTAAGGCACTTTAGCTATACTAACTGTAGTGAGTGCTTCTAGCTGTTAATAGCTACCACTAGCTGGATGAAATATACTGGTTTATAATATTAGTCTTACGAGCCTCCTTAATAACTAGATAAACCTCACACTTTTTTGTAATACTTCTCAAGTGAGATCTAGGACTAGTTAAAGCTAAGTGTTTTAATGTATTTCAGATAAAGGCGCTAAGGCTTAAGTATCTTTAGTATATCCTTATCCTAGTATATAAATATAGGATAGAAGTAAATAATGATTAGAGTATTCTCCTAGCCCTCCTAATGGCTACTAAGTGAATTACTGCTGCTTGTATTCTTAGATAACGAAAGACGCCCCCTAAGTATGTTTACTGCTGAGTTTACAGATAGAAACTGGATAATTAGGCGCGATTTTGAGAATAAATTAAGTTGGGAAGTCTGTAGTAGTATGAATAGCAGCCACAAAAAAGAGCAGCTGAACAGCAGAGGCGTCATAAGGTATATCTTAGAAGCCTAGCCCCTTAATAATGTTATTAAACATAAATTCTTCAATTATGCATAGCTGGGCCTAAATGACGGCCACGCAGCTATAGGTTTAAAAAGCGATAATAGTAGTCATTTTGTCATCCTGATCTAGCACGAGAATATATTCTCCACTACTTATGCCTATAGAACTCTTTTATTAGGCTTCTAGGTTATTAGGAAATCTGAATCTACTATTCTATATATCAACAGAACCACCCTAGGTTATACTACTATTAGCATTAGATCTCTATTCGCAGCATTATCAGGCTATGCAGACGACTTTAAAACTATAAAGGAATTATTTAAGATATTTAGAAAGGGAATTTCCTTTAGGAGGAGTCCAGTTAGTACACCAGCATTGGTGGACACCACATACATATAGACATAAAGGCTGACAGCAGTATATATAGATTTCTTCCGTAAATAATAGTGCACACACACACACACACACACACACATATAAAACTAGTTTAATACTATATATTAAGTCTAGTTAGAGGAGTATGAATTTTACGTCCTAACGGACCGCAACAAGAATGTTATTATGCATAACAGGGAGAACATCGCGCCACTAGAGATACAATCCGGTCGCACAATACGCATATAAAGTGACTCTATCCCCTCATAATTTCTCTCTCACACTTAGCCCAAGAGGAAATCCTCTTAGACTGGGAAGGATAGAAATATCTAACCTTAACACCTTTTATCTACCCAAAACAAGCAGTTCAATATATACAGAACATTCAGCTAGCATCTTAGCGCGCTGCTCGATTTACAACATCTCTACTCTTCAGACGTCTACTCAGGGCTTCCAGATAGGTTTAAAGCTAACCTGCCTATTATATAAGAATCTATTATATAAAGACGTATTATCTAATTAAGCTTTAAATATGTTAAATATCTTCAAACCTAATCATCTATAATTAAACCGCTAACAGTTTTATATTCCCCTCACGCACACCTAGCATTATTAAGCATCGCTCCATAATAAAAAGCCTATACAAACCATTCTCCGCCACTATTAACTTCATATATAGCCTAAGAGACATAAACTAGACAGTAAAGCATCTGAAGTTTGAATTTCATTATTATCTCTAATCGCTTAGCTGTAGTGATATAGTTAAATTGCGCTATAATACCAAGCAAATTTCATCAAGCTGAAAGCCAGAATTGTCGAGATAAGAGGGCGCTAGCAGTTTGAGTGAGCTAGCTGCAATACTTCACTCCATGCTACCCTAGCTAGCCGTAGCTTTACAGTTATTATTATAGGTAATACTGCTAAATTTACATATTCCTAAACCTAGGGAATTAAATCTCAATCATAAGTCAACTCGCTAATAGTTCCAGAAGCTAGCATCACCAGTAGGAGCTATATTTAAGCCAACTTCCTAGTAACCTGAGGCCATAATCGTAGCTGCAGCCAGCAAATAGCTATTTACACAAATTCATTCAAGCATTCATATCAGCTCTCTGCCACAAGCTTAGGGATATAGAATGGCCTACGCATAGCGGGGCGTTAATCGCCTAATAACCTGCATATTTGCAACGCTTAAAAGTTTCCTAGGTAGAATTATTATAATTCCTAAGCTATATGTGATTTAACAGTAACTATATTGAAGCCTGCAAAGGCAGTTTTAGGCTAGACTTATCCTTATAATTAGATTAACAGTATCTTCTCTCTTCCTATCTCTTTCTGCCCTTATCTAATATAGTGAGGGGAAAAGCTTAGGTCTCACCTAAAGAAAGCTCTATTTTCTTCTTTCCATGCTTCTCTAGTTGTTAACTCCTCCTTAGTGCTAATTCTTCAGAGATTCTAAGTTCATATCCAATGCGTTATCTTCATCATTACGAGAACAACTCCCGTTTTTGCTGCCATAGATATATCACAAACATAGGCGAGAAAATCACCACGAGTACTGTCATGCTTCTACTTTCCCCCTTCACGCGACATTAGCTATACTTTTAGTCACACCCAAGAGGTCAGATATATGCGCTGCTATAATACAAAGTCAGCCGCGCAACTATGCAAAAGACTAGGTCTATAATTGCTAATCTGCTGTCCAGTAAAGACTATTATCAGGCGCTTTTTCTTATTTCTTAAAGCTTACTAGATATTTATCCTATTCTTTTTCTTAGCGCATTCTTTGTAATTAATAAGGAGCAGCTGGTAGAGGTTTAGTTAGGAAGATGGTAATTAGGTAATTAACTAGCTGGTATTAGTTTAGCTAAAACGATAAGGAGTGAAGACTGTAGGGGCGACAGGAATAGGGCCTATAGATATCAACCTCCCATATTAGCAGAGTTTAATAACATAAGGATCTTAATTAGAATAGTAAATAGTCACCTAGCTAGTAAAATTCTCATACCTTCCATAGTTTGAACGTAGTTTCCTAGAGATAACAGCTAAGACCCTAGAGATTATTAATGCATACCTTAGGACGCTATTATCTGCATAAGGCCTTAATGAGCTGCATAAGAAATAAATTATCTGCAAATGAACTAAACTATTAGTATAAGAAGACTAACTACGAATAGATCCCCGTCATAATAGGAGAAAGGTGTATGCTAGCTGATTAGCGCAGTGTTTTAGTATTTAAGAATCGTCTGCAAGCACCATCCAAAATCTTAATAAGCCCACAGTTCTATTTCACACATCAGATATACTTTAACGCTGTTATAGATCAGCTAAGGCCTCTAGCTAGCTACTGTGATTTTTACCTAGAACTTATACTATAATAACCTCTAACTTCCCCCTTTAGCTAACAGCCTACTAGTCATATAATCCCAGCTTCAGCCCTATTTCCCCCACGCACACTAAGGTGCGCTATTATTAATAATCTCATCACTTTTAATATTACTTCGATAATAACTTCATAACTTTAACTAAACTTAATTACTATAGACTTTTTATAACTTTTTAATCTATCTTCTAACTCTTATATATACTTTTTATTACTTAGCTTTCTTCTCTACTACTTACCTATACCTTCTAATATTAATATCTATTATAATATCTTTAGGAGCTATTATATTATTACTAAGTAGTTTAAGCCTTCTATTAACTAAGCTTATATTCTTATTCTATAGTTATTAGTAATATCTATAATATTATAGTTTAGCTAAGTTAGCTTACTAGCTATATTACCCTATTAAGGATATTATTAAAGTAAATATAATAGTTAGGATTAGTAGTAAATATAGCTATATCCCTTAGCTAAAATATATAAGTACTTCTTATAGTTATACTACTAATATTAGCTTTTAGGACTATTAAGTATAACTTAGCTATAGTTATTTTATCCTTAAAGCTTTATAAGTAGAAGGGTATTAACTTACTAATTATAATAAGTTTAGCTTTATAGTTAGTATTAATTATTATATCTTAAAGTATATTTTAAGTAAAGCTTCATAGTATAAGGCTTTATAGATTAAGTAAAATAGAATATATTATAAAGGAATTTAAGTAGTTTACTTATACGATAAAGGATAAGTTTAAAATTTAGTAAGTAGTAGCGTTTTAAGTATATAGCTAAGATAAGCTTTTCTATAACTAAAGACTTTATAAAGCTATTACTATATAAGTTATATAAGTAAAACTATTAACTTTACTAGTAATAAAGCTATTATTAATAAAGCTAATAGCTATAATAGTATATACGTCTAACTTAAATACTTTTACTTAGTGAGTTAAGGTTAGTATAAGTAGTTATTCTAAACTTTTAAGTATATATACTGTGAAGCTACTAAACTAGGTACTAACTAAGGTGCTTTTACTGCTTTTTCCCCTACTGTGAAAACCCCTACTGGGTGGGCTTGAAACTTCCTCAATATGGATCGGCTGGTTTCTATAGGCTGTATAGATAAAATAGAAACTAACTTGAAGCAGGCGATTAATGTCGCCTTCGCTCTAGGCTTAGACTTGACTGATATGCTGGGCCTTTATGCGAAAAAAGAAAGCTTCTATTGTAAGCTTAGTAAGTGGGGAGATTTAGGAAGGCTATCTATGTGCGGCTGATGCTTAGGAGTAACTCTAACTGTGGAGAAGGAAAAGAAGAATAAGTACTGGTTAGATAAAGTCACTATATCTTTGTTGTTATCTTTTCGAAGACGAATGGTTAGTAAGCAGGGGCTATATGCTGTATTCACACTGCGAAGAATAAAGTTTAGAAGGGAAGAAAGATGAAGTAGGGTTATATGTACTAAGTGAGTGAGAGGTGACTAATGTAAGGTTATCGTTAGGATTGTTAAGTTTTTAGGGTTGTTGTGGAGTAGTGCTGTTGTTAGTTAGTAATAGAAGATAATTCTTAAAAGTGAAAAAAAAAAAGAGAGAAAGAAAATGAGAGGTTATAGGGAGGGCGGTTTTAAGATTGCTTTATAAGGCGCTGGGGTGGTGGTTAGCTAGAGATGCTGTAGTAGCTTTTTGTGAGGATTATAGAGTTGCTAGACTGCCTTCCACTTGATTTGTTAACAACTGGGTTTTAATTTATTTAAATAGCAGAAAGTATGATTCTAAGTATTAAGCTTAAAGAAGATATTAATGTAGAGACTGCTAGTTCTAGCTTTAGCACTATAGATTACTACTTGTAGAAGATACTTTAAACCTATACAGCTAGTTTTACTGGCTTTCTTTCTTTAAGACTACTCACTTACAGCTTTTCTCTACTCTCTATAGCCTTTTAGATGAATAACTCTTGAGATTAATCGTCTAGAGATAAAGAGCTAGTTATTTACTGTTAATTATTTTATAGCTCTATTTTACAGCAGAATAGCCCAATTCAGATGAGTAAGGGCAAAAAGAGGACGTCCAGGCCTAACACTAAGAGAATAGGTCGGGTTATATACATGCTTACCCGCGAATCAAGCCTAAGGGACGGACAATCCAACCCCCTAGGGGGATTTAATTATTGTTTCGAGGGCTGATACCTAGAGCGAGTGGATTCCTGAATCGGACGATATGCTGAGAAGTAAATCAACTTTAGCAATAAAATATCAGAGGCTGACTGAGTGAATATCTTTTTGCTTAGGCGTCTAACTCTTGCATGCCTCGCTAGCTAGGCTGGGGTAGTTCTAGTGATTTTGCTTAATTAGAAGACCGATTAGATTTAAATGAGGTGCTATCTCAGCTTATATATCATATGTACACCTGAATAATAATCAGGCTCTAATAAATTTAAACGTTGAGGGCGACAGAATAGCAGGCTAAAAGAGCTGAAGTTTGATATGCATAGGTCTGCGCCTCACTCGCCTAAGGGCAGGGGAATCCTTTAACCACAGTATAACTTAACAACCTTTGGCGCGAGGGGACTCTTTAGGAGCCTAGGCTTGGAACGTCAGCTTCAAACACAAACCAGTTAAGGCCATAGACTTAAAGTTTGAACGTGATACCATAATAGCTGACCTGAGAACGGGCTACTGTGCAGCTATAACCTTTTGCGTGGGATCTCTTCAAAACATAAGCTAGTTATATCCCTTCTTGAACTAAATATTACTCTCAGTTATTCTTTTTGTAATATCTTATGTATTCCCTCACTGCTAACCTTAGGTAGCTCTGTGGTATAAGTGCACTAGCGACGAAGCGCTGATACTTATTAAATTCTCTGACACACGCTTCAAAGACCAAATATAAACAGAAGTACTCCAATAAACTTCAGAACAGGGGTGGTATAAGGCTTGAAAAATTCTTTCTCTTTACGTCATATTGAGAAAACCTCCCGCCTAACTAATATAAGGCGTCTCTGCATAGTTCACTTTACGCTATATCTTCTTTTATATTATCGACCTATAATTCTTTATTCTATCCATGCTACTAGGCGGATTAACTAGAACATAACTATTAAGTTAGGCTTGCCGTTTCATATGCATCTAAGACACCGTGCGCATCCCTTTAATCTCAGGCTCCTCAGCTACTTCTATATGTCACCCGTGAAAAGTGCAAGTGTAATCTGACTGACGGCCTATGCAGTACACTCTCATATTTAAAGAAACCTTAAGAAAGGGTATCTAACTTCTCTTTAAAATATTCAGACTCAGTAGATATCCATCTAGACTCCTCTGAAGCACAAGAAAGGCAAAAGAACAGGAATAATTTATAGACACTAAAAGGATTAATAAAGTTCCTATAGATATTCAAAGAGATTCTTTCTATCATAATCTCTTTAGGGCAATATAGGCTAAGAAGTATATGATCGCTAAAGATCCTAATATATAGAAAGAGAAATATAGGGCTCTGGTATTTCTTAGCTTCTAGTGGCTCCTCAGATATTGAAGACTATTAGAGAGAGATATAAGTAAGTCTGTCTGAAAGGCTTCCTGAAACTAAAGACTTGAGTGATAATTAACTGGAACAACAGTCTTTTATATTCTATTTAAAGCCTGTTTTATATTGATTCGGTATGCTTTATTACGCTTATTCCTATTTCTCGTTCCGATAGGGTTTAGTGAATAATAGGATTCAATTCTGTTACCATCAGAATCAAACAAAGAATAGCGAATCAAGCCGAACATAATAGGCCAGAAGTCTCTCTATGATTCTCACTTTTGCACATATATAATTTATATGTTAACCCTGCTGTTCTCACTCTATACTTACCAGGCATATCTACACGATTAAATAATACTTAAATAGTAGAGATTTCATCTGCTGCTCCTTATATACTAGTAACATAGCTGCATCTTACCTTTATTACCTTATCCAGCATCTGCTTCATTCGCCACAACAACCTAAAAGTCTCTAACACTAACGTTTCATCAGATTGCATTATCGTCCTTAAGATATCTAACAGGAGATATTATCTACTATCCTAGGTGAGTGCTGTCCTTATATCTAAAATATATCATCTAGTAGTGTCGACAGATTTTCAACTAACAAATTTATAGAATAAGAACGATAAGCTCATACTGTTCTAAATAGTATTAAAGAAGTATGAAACGCATTTAATAATTATACTACTAAGAGGCTACGCTTAGTCTAGCACGCTATCCTTTAAGACCTCCTCAAACTTATTTATTAATTATGCAACAGTCGAAAGGACAAATTTCTCGCTCTGAGAAGCCATTTACTATCTCTAAGCGTTTCAATTCTTAACGAGGAGACTGTAGATAACAACAAGTTAAGGCGGAAGGTTAACATGCTTTCTACTTTTGCTATAAGCCTGCTACATAATAGCATAAGTTAAGCCACTTCATTCCGCAATTAGAACTAGTGCTCTATAACTTTTCAAGGCTGGCAATCAAGAGTTTTCTATTACTTAGTTTGTAGTTTTTACCTCTTCGCTAGTGTTAGACTCCTTGCATTTGGATTTCACATCTTACTTCTCATCTTTGCTTTCTCGTTAATTTTAGTCAAATGCCTAGTCAATACCACCAGGTGATATTAAAGGGGCTTTAAGAGGCAGTAGCCTGCAGACTTAAATCAGAAACTTATCACAAATTAGAGAAAAGTAGTGTGCGGAGCCTGGATAATAGAATGAGACACCTAAGGGCAGAGAAATACAACTCTATCTGCAGCTTTACTTTCGTATAGTTTAGATGTGTCTGCTTTATTCACTTTTATCTTTTATCTAAACTTATGTATGCTTATGATTAGATAAACACCAGATAGTATTTATTAGTGCTCTAGCTCAGTAATAGCAGTTATTAAAGCAACTATTATAAGCGCACTGCGATATGTAGAGACAGCTAGTAAGCCTTTAGGTACCCTTTAGGCTTAAAGTATTACGCGTGATGCAGAACGACTATTGCACTAGAAAAGGCGTGGGTATAGTTAGTAGTACTAGACACCTAGTCTTAGAAGCTTATTCAAGAGATTTTATAGCTTAGAGAAGTCATTAGGGCTCCACGATATAAGAATCAGCAGTTGCATCTGCCTTATATAAGTTTAAAACGAAGTGATAGCAGTAGTATAGCTGCTTTAACAGGCTCTGCCTAGAAAGCTTAGTATTGTTCTAGATATTAATTATATAAACCGTACTGTTTCCTCGCTAGACTCCTCAGTCCTTCTCCCTTCTGACTTTTCCTTTATAGTTTGCTGCCTAGAGGCATACCTTATTAACTGCTATATAAATCCTAAGTATATACCTTAATAAGAGCAATACCCTACCCTTCTGATTAGCTAAGCTTAAGCTGAAGCTAGTAAAGAATCCCTAGAAGCCTTTATTTCTAAAACTATCAGTCAAAGACCCTAAGATAGATTAATATAAGTACAAGTTAGACTTATACTAAATCTGTATGACCGTCAAACATATTAACAGAAAAGTAGGTAAAGACCTTTAAAAAACATAAAAACCAGTAGGATATGTAACTGGTGGCTCCTGCGGAAAAGGCTGTAGTGGAACGTACTGTCCGTCTTAATGCGCGACTACTAGATTGCAGGTTCTGCAGTGTCTCACGAACTTGCTGATCTCAGCATAGTATGCTGTTCGTTACAACCCCCTACGTTACACACACATCTATTACCTATGTTGCGGAAGCAAGTACCATAAAATTGTACTTATAGGGCTGCTGAGATCTGTCTTGGAATCATTCTATCTGGTATCTCTAGTAGCTTAATTCTTAAGAGGTTTTATAGATAAGATAAAGGTAAGAGCGTCGTCATCTAGTAAGTTAAAAGGCTTATGCTTGTCACTAGTAATACCTTAACTGCCAACCTAATGCCTAGCCTTCTTACCCTCTATAATAAACGACTAAGTACTTTATTATCAAAAAAATCTAAATTAGACTTCTCAGAGGTAGATTTATATACTACCTCGTTATGCTCTTGCTGCGTGGTTGCTGCAATAGCTTAGTGCTATTAATATCTGTATTAATGTCTTGCGTCTTTCTTTCTATTCTCTGGCTCTTGTCTTGCTAATATTAGCAATAAGCTTCTTAACTAGATCTAGCGTAGGTCTCTACTACGTTAACACTAAATCGCTAGGTTATATACTTAGAGATATGCTTAACTTTAGATATTTAATACTGCTTAATCTTATGACTCTAGATAAGTAGGTTTAGAATGAGTGACCTTAGTTTAGGTAGAGATGTAGAACTTATTTTAGACAAACTAGGGATAGTTTCTATGATAAACAGAAGACAATTTTAAACTTCTGGAGTAATTATCCTATCTGCAGAGGAAAAGGAAATAGCTGAAAATCAGTTTTACGCTCTTCTAATAGCAGTAGATAAACTTCCACTTCTAATAGTCTTAGGATGAGGCTATATATTTTTCCTTATAACTGTGAGCTATCTTGCTTGTTGGGGTTGTTTGTAGTTATATTAAATAGTCCTGTGAAGCTCTCTTATGCTAAGTAAAATGAACTTGTGATAATGAGATCTATAGGTGTACGAGAGGTTGACGTTATTTTATCCTTTAATTAAAGAGCATAGGTAGTGAGAAATTTTCTAGAAAGGCTAGCCTAATATTATAGGTTCCTTAATTTGTTTAAAAATCGCCGCTAAATTAAATCTTCTTGCCCTTTAATATCGGCAGTATCCCGGCTTATGCTATAAAGGTTTCGCTAAGCCTTGCATATAGGTCTAGTCAAAAGCCTCCCTCATATCTACTAGCAGCTCGCAATATCTAGACAAACATAACCAGATCTAATTAATAGCAGTCTTAAAGATCTTGCTCTCCAGTCTCCCGCGCTTCGCTATAATCTAGTACGCACTGGAACACGGTCTCGGCTTAAACTTGCTAGTCCTGGATTACTCATAGTATCATGCAAAAGGTGGTTCGACCACAGTAGGTTAGGCAAAAAGAGAAGGGAAAAAAATATATATAACACCAGGCATTCGCCGGTCGTCACCAACCTAACTACTACTCTAGCCCTCATTAGCTTATCTATGGGAGAGCGGATGGGATCCTGAGTTTTCTAATAGGTATGGTTGTATGTGCTGATTTCCACAGTATATAGCTGTTATAGAGGGCTTCGCTAGTAAGAATACCTCACGTATAAACATAGAGTTAGAATGCAAGCAACTAAGAGAAGAGAGAATAAGTGTAAAAAGCCCCTATGATAGGACCTAATTCGCAGCAGGATGGCAGAGGTATAATAAACGCAGCAGCAGGGAAATTAAAAGGGATTAGGAGCACTTATGTTATAAGGCTATGGCTATAAGGCTAGTGGAGCCAGCCTAGACGACGTTAACACCTATAGAGTACTGCGCAGTAAGATGGAGTTAAGCGCGTGAGTAGGTCGTGTGAGACAGTAGTCAGCCGGGCCCAGGACCTAGGACCTGGCTTGAATCCTACCTTTACGTAAGGGATCGGCCACACCACTTTATAGCTAGGCGCGCCTAGCGCTTATAGCTAGATTAATCAAACCCTTTCACGTAGGTCAGATATCATAAGTTAGCCAGTAAATCACAGCATATAGGTAGGGGATATTAAGCTAGGAAGGTTATGCAGTAGAGGCGTTAGGCATGAAGAAGACTTCCGCCCAGCTTACCTCAGCAAGTCGAGTTGCAGCTCTATACCTATACAAGCCTAATACTTTAGACAGTTTAAGTATAAGGTAGGCAGGCTATCTAAGCTGAGGGATGCCCACATATCCTTAGCTAGGAACTTTATCTATATATTTAGCTATAATTGATGCTGCGTAAGTCTAAACTCAACTCTAGTAAGGCTTAGCTGCCTAGGCAGGGCTAAGCTAATCTTATATCCTCTCTATGCACTTTGCCGTGTTGATATTACTCTAGTTACTAAGTATAGCAGCAGTATGAGTGCACTTAACTTTATACTCATACAGCTATCCTGCCCTAGCTAGTAGCTAGCTGTATTTCATCCTAATTTGGGATGCTTATACGCCTTAGAATGCTTCCTATAGAGACCCTCTTCTTCGCAAGCTAATATAGGGTAAGCGTTAGGCTTATAGGCGTCTTCTAGGTGTTAGTCGTTAGCTTTAGTGGTATCTATCTCTGCTTTAACTGTAAAGGCTAAAGTCCCCTCATAAATCTGCTCAGAGATATTAAGATGATGGAAGCTGAGCAAATGTAGTCGATAGAGGCGATTTTCTTGAAGATGAAGAGAAGATGGATGTAGCAGAAGGATGACCCTCTCTTGATTCTAATCGGCAGACGATCTAAGCTAATAGTTGTGCTGAGAGGTATTAGGGGGAGGAAAGAATAGGTAGCTTAGCATCTGCTATTTTGTATGCCTTTGCAATCTTTTAGCAACAGATCTAGCTGTAAAGGTTTAGGTTAAGTCAGCAGTTATGCGTGTAAAGATTATATACCTAGCTGTTTCATATCTTGGGGGAGGGTTGGGCCTTTGAGGAGGTATAGTTGCTAGGGCGCTAGAATCTTTAGAATTATAGAGGTTTGGGATTTAGGATTGAGACATAGCAATAAGGCTTACGTAAAGCTTTAGGCTAGGGTAGCTATAATAAGTTGAGAATGAAAACAGCGCAGCTGCTAAACGGATGAGTTAGATATTTTATCCTAGGTAGGATATAGCAGGGAGGGATGTAGTTCTTAACAGCACGACAGTATAGGAAAAAGACTAGAGACTAGCTTAGTTATCTATAACAGTCTGGAAGTAAGAGATCCTGAGATTAAGAGGGTGAGGGTAAATTTTATTAAGAGGTTTATAAATAGGAAAGCCTAGCCTAAGAAATTCTAGATAGAAAACAGGAGAGGTATACTAGGACTACGTCTAACTGCTTAGATGTAGGTTATTATACTATATATGTGACTGAGGACCAGTAGTGCTCACTATGCCTTAATGATTATATAAGGGTGACGTAGTATTCTGGCAAAAAAAAGCTAGGACGCTATGTTACTATGACAGTAGAGTTAGTAAGTGTTATTATATAATTAGTAACCCCTCACCTTCTAATAGTGTGCAACTGAGTGATTATATAATAGTGATGTAGCGTTCTAGCTCTTTTTCCGCTAGAACGCTACGTTACTAGTGCTCCACATGCCTATCTGATTAGCTAATTGCTAATATTCCTTAGGTCTTACACTGTTGCCCTAGCTCTCCTCACAGCATAATTAAGCTTAACCTAACCCACTTCTGCCCTCTGCAGCTAGACTTACAGTAAACTAGCGCTATTATAGAAGTTTCCTAGCAGTAATAGACTATAGATGTAACTATATCTGCATAAGTAGACTAGATTGTCCTAATCGCTAGAAGCTTAGAGGGATATATCTAAACCACATAAATAAGATTCTCAGCTGAGGGTGGAGATTAGCTTCGCTAATAGTAACCTAGCAGCCTAGCAGCTTAGTCTAATATTACCACACTAATTTCCTATCACTACTTTTAGGAGGACTTTTATACTGTCATAGTAACTAAACCTAGAGTCGATATGATGAGGCCTTTTGCAGGTTGTCTAAGCCTTAAGGTAGTTATTAATTCACTACTGCTAAAGCCTAAAGTTTAGGCGAGGTAAATATTAGTTCCTAGCAGGTTATCTGAGGGCTAGCATTACAAATATAACTAAGCTACTAAGCTAGTTTCCTGTATTTTAGGTGAGATCCTTATGTAATCTGCGTTGCGTAAGTATATCTATGGCGGACTTCAGTATTAACTGGCATGAGATCTAGAAAACGCTTATGGAGATCATTAAGAGGGATTTGGACATTCCGGGGACGAAAGGTTTGAGAAAGCTGGTGCGAGAATTGCGGTATGCTCAACTGGTAGTTATGATACGCAGGCAAGCAGTCTCGCGAGTGACTGCCGGCGTTAAGTTTGGCAGCATGTGGATATTAATAGTCTATCTGTAATAGAAGCTTTAGTGCATCTATTCCTCTAATACTACATACTTTGCCCTCTCGAGGAGCCTCTAGCAGCGTTCTCGTTCCTTAAATGTTGAGCCGACATGTACAGCACGCCTCCATTTCTCATCACTCCATAACAGAGCAATAGAAGGTAGAGAGGCCCCCTATACCTAAGCATCCAGCGTGTAGTAACAGCATCAAGATAAGCTAGCAGTTTATACTTTTCTTAATAGGCAGGCTGTAACGCCAAGATACCTATTAATATTACTAACATTAGTAGTTTTTACACAAATAAGGACGTCCGAGATCTCACAAGCTTTAGCTAAGCCTAACCCTGCGTGTTAGTTGATTATAGCCTCCTACAAATCATTGCTCGTGGCAAAGGCTTCTTGTTATTAAAGTGGACAGAGAGGGTGTAATCCAAAAACCAAAAACCTTCCCAGGGGTAATAGTTAAGCAGAACAATTTAGACTATGCGTGGGCCCCTCCAAACCCCTAAAAAGATATCTAGCAGCATTACGTTTGTGATAATAGTGAAGCATGATGACGCATAAATTTCCACTCTAAGTTAAGATAAATAATTATCGCGGTATCTCCTATAACAGAATCAATAGTAATGTTAATTAGTATACGCACAGCCTCTACGTCCACAACGCAGTGACCGAGGCTAGAAGCATCGTTAGTCTCTCGCAGGGCAATAAGACCCATCAGAGAGCGGGGAGCAGCTGAAAGACCTACTCTTCGATTAACAAAACAAAGCTTACCAGTTCGTTTATCAAGTTCAGCGGTTTAGAGAAGGCTGCATCACCCATACCACATAACAAGGAAGAGGCAACCTTCTCAGATATACCCATAGCCTCATCAGCCCTCTTGCCATTAGGCTGTATCGACGTATCTCTAGGCAGGACGCCGCCACAATATCTCTAAAGATAGTAGAAGACCCAAAGACCTCTCTTCACAAGTCAGAAATAGGTTATCCTAGTAATATAGATCCCACCAGCAAACTTAGGAAGTCTTTATATCTCCACAATATCTGAGGGGTGCACATATAGGCGCACAAGCATTTACAGCTTAGTAAACAGCATATAGAGCAATCTGAAACACCAACTAAGATCTATAATAGAGACAAAAGCAAGCAGATCTTCAATTGCTTTCTGGCGGGGAGAAGCAGCATATCCCAAGGGGAGGCCTTATGTAGAGAATCCAGATTTCAACACAAAATCACTATCTTAGAGCGAGTAGTATCAATATAGGCAAGTTAAGATAGCCATTATCGTTATTCAGTGATATGCAAAGAGCAAGAGTTGAGGGAGAGGCTGAGAAAAGCTTAAGGGGGAACATAAACGCCATCCCTCAGCTGCATTCCAAGATTATAGTAGAGACGATAGACGTATGCATAGCGATGCACATTTTACCTGAGGCCGAAGGCGGAGAGACTTTTACCATCATTACCATTGCTGAAATCTCATTCAATTCCTCTATCACTCCCATCGCACATCTAAGAGTCAGCTCTACGTAAGTATCCGAGTTCCTTTGCCACTAATAACCTGCCATATCTCCACCTTATCTATCAAAATTGTATGGGACTTTTGTGGCCACTATTATTAAAGAAGATAGTAGGTATTTTAGTGTAGCCACTTTTGTTAAGGTAAACTTTATTCTTAACGCCAGTCTTTATTCTAGGACCTTTTCACCCCTTGGTTATATAAACTTAACGCTAGGACTTAATTAAGAGTCTCTAGAGACTTGAATCCTTTTAGAAGCATCTTTGAGATGCAGGCGTCAACAACTTTCGACAGGTAATCTTGATCCAATCTAAGCCAGGGAGACAGAGATATAGAACATCTTAATATATCTTCTGCTATTGCCTATCATCCCTATAGACCACTTAAAACTTCCCTTTTGCTTGTTGATTAGAGCAAAAACTAAAGAGTTAGAAGGCTGATCGAAAGCCTTCTTAAGCTTTATATTTATATCTCAATATGACCTATGTTTACTGCGATATTATCCATATGAGTGGCAGTAAAGGTTTAATGTCAGTTCCCGCCTTAACTGTTTCTTCAACAATTTCGTTGTTATGCCGTAATGCATAAATGACCCTTATATGCAAACCAACTCTATGTTGTCTCGAAAGATCGCATAAATGACTAGGTAGACGTGCTAACCTAGTTCTATAACCTAGAATTAATAACCTTGATGAGGTAGATAAGTAGGAGCTACGCTGTAAATAGTGTTTAAGGCTATCATAGTGAGTATGCAGTAATAGAAAGACTACATAGGACGGGAGCTCCTAAGGTCCCACGAAAAGCCATGAGTGGCTGCAGCTGGCCTCACTACTGATAGGCATAGCAGATGCTAGTTCTATTAAATATATTTTAACGCTAAGAGAAATATATAGAGTGGGTATTTTCCACAGAAACTCAGTTTGTCCATAGGACTTCGCTAAAGCTATATTACTAAAACCTTCCTTCATTCCTTATGATAGGTTATATCTGCTATTATGCCTTAGCTGAGTTTATTAGGCTTTTGTTACGCCTAAACTCTGCCTATATTAATTTCTATTACCTCGTGAGCTTAGTCTGTATTGATTTATACTATTAGGACCACTACGTCGACTGAAAGGCGTCTCTAAGATAGCTATCTGCCATAAGGCGCTCAAAGCTGTCAGTATAGAGAGCTAGTTTACTATCTGCCTTGCCTATATTAGAGAAGGCGATACTAGTGCTTAGTATAAGCAGAGAGCCACCTAATAATGATTGAATATCTCAATGTCTGCAATATTGCCTCTTCACCTTGTTGTGACACCCTAAGTCAATAGCACAGCCCATAGTTATCTCAAAGTCCCACATCCCAAGTTCTAGCTCATATCCCATCAACTGCTGCATAACGCCAGTACATTAAGTACCCAGAATCCAATTCTAGTCTTAGTGAATTTTCTGATTCGCTCAAAAAAAGTATTAATTAATCAAAATAATACTTGATTTGCTGTATCCCATACACGCATATACTAGTGTCTACAGCAGTTAATGCGATACGCATTTATTGCACCTAAGCGAGTATCCTAAAGATTGGATAGTGTAGACTAATATTCAGAACGTAATTCACAGTAGTGTCTAGGTGGGCGTTTATAATACTTAGTATATAGACTATAAAAGCCTTTAAGTTCCTTTTATAATAAGTGTTTAAAGAATTAGAAGAGGTAGCAAACTGTAAAGAAGAAGGGTTAAAAGGGAAAAAAGAAGAATAGGAAGCTAAAGCGTAAATTTAAAAGGCAGAAATAAAGCAGACGTTTTGGTTACTTTACGATACTGAATAATATTTACAGGTGAATCTAGATATATACTCTTAAAATTACAGAATCTCATATCCCACCTCAGGCCACAAGCTTTACCTATGTCTGCTCTATATATCTAATATATTAGGCATATAGCCTGGTCTCTGCTGATATAATAGGATGCCTAAACATTTAACCTTATTATATAACTAGCACTACGTTAAGGCTATACCACTAGACTACGTTATCCTCTATATCTACTACCTCATGCTCTATAGGTCTCTTATGTTTCCCTAACTCTATCACACAGCGTGGGCAGTATGATTTCCTGCTTTAGCTATAATCACTATAGCTAAGCTAGAAGATTTGTAAGATATAAGAAGATAGAAAGATTCTTTTTATTATAATGAAAAGTAGCTTAGAGGCTTCTGCATAATGTTGAGTATACTGGATGAGTAATATATTGGCTTATTATAGGGGGTGTACTTTAATAAATCTGCGGTATGAAAGTATCTGCTTAATATATATCTTTATAAGTTGCATAAGGATAGTTTGACACTAGGCCTCGTAAGTATAAAGTAATTAATTGTTAGAACTGCTGCTTACTAAACTACCTTAAATGAAAACTGCAGCTTCTTATGAAGTGAGGTGGTAACCTATTATACCTGATTCAGGCAATAGATAATCGCTCCTATCTGTTATCTGTTGAACTACTGCATCTAAATATGATGTTTTCACTATAAAGCAAAACTCCTAGCTGGTTTAGTAATATGAACTTTAATTTAAGACTCTCTTGCTCTTAAATAAATAGCTTATTATATAGATATATCTAGCTTAGTTGAATATTATTACTGTACTATCTTCGCTCTCTTAGCCTTCTATATTATGTTGCTATCAGAGTCCTTATTAGTAATAGGAAGGACCTTCCTCTTTTTGTTAGTGGTGGTGGTATCGTTAGGGGGAATGTCTCTATCCTGAGAAGACCTTTGGTTGGATGCAGGAAACCACCCTATAAAGTTATCCCCACTAGAAGCGTTTCTATTAAAAGACGATATTTCAACGTTGGAGGACTTGGGATTTATGTCTTTGAAGTTTGATATTAGTATCTGGTTGTTAGATAATATGGCGTCGCTAGTTGACTGCTTATCTTTAGTAGTGTTATTTACCCCTAATCTATTATCTTCTAGCTAGATGATATTATTAGATTAGTTATAATTTTTATGTGTAATTGAATTGGTTAAGATGCTGTTAGAATTAGATGTGAATCTAGTTGAATAGGTGATCTTGGTTGCGGTGTGGGCTTGAGTTTGCTGTTAGCTATCTTATAGGCTAGCTAGTTTGCAAGCTAGCTTTAGGTCTGCTAGAACGATATGGTCTCTTCTAGCGTGACGCGAGAGTTTGTTGGCTGTGGCTAATATCTTTGAAATGTGCTTCTTGGTTGAAGTTTGCAGCAGCTTAACTGCTTATGTAGTGATCTCTAGTGTAATAGTAGCTTAAGATATAGAACTAATTATATCCTTAACTATTTCTATAACTATCTTAAGAGGTATTATATTTTTAGTATTATCTCCTTAGACTGAATTATCAGCTGAGTTATCAGATAGGTTGTAAGTTAGATCTTTAATATTAGCAACTTTAATATCAGCAACTTTAGTATTAATTTCTTTATTTATTATATTAAGGTAATTATTAGAGCTAAGTATCACCTAGGTGTCTATGTTTCTGTGCTGTATGATCTGCGTGTTGATGGTGTTGTTTGGATGTTTGGGGAAAAAAGAAGGGAAATAGGTTATTTTGGTGTTTTGGATAGGCATATAGCGGATAAGACTAGCTCCTGCCCTTAGAATTGCAATAGAACTATTCTAGATAGGACTGAAAGCTATATTGCTTCTATTTTTATAACATCAATTAAGGTATTATGTAGGCATTAGTCTTTAGACTTATTTCCCTTTCTGTAACGAAGGCCTCTTACTTCCTTCTTTCTCTTATTTTCTTTATTTCTCTTCTTCTCTGGCGAGCACTCAGTAGCTGCTTATCACTCTCTTTTGTTTTTCTAAGTTCCATTTCTATCCTAAGCAATTAGCTAGTCTGCTATCTAGCCGTTATCTACCTGCTAATCATATTAACCTAAGTGACTTTATTAACTTACTATACTATCGCCTTATATACCTAACTCTAACATTCCCTTCCTGAACGCCTAGCCTATGCTCAATTCAAACGTTGTAAGTAGCACCTACTTAAACATCTTAACCGAAGTATCACAAACAGATATAGGGAATTTCCCAACATCAGTTAAGCCCTAAACTCTTAACGCTACGTCGCTATACTAATCCTACATATCCTACTAACTCCAGTCAGATAAGTCTTACTTAGGAGAACACGCGACAAAAAGCCTCCAGAACAAATACCTAAGATCAAACCATAATATCCATATTAAGAGCTAAGAAAATATAATAGGTATAAGTATATTATTCCCTAACTTAGGACTAGCTGCTAGTAACACTTAGAAACCTTACTAACTAGCTTCCACCTAGAACTACTGCACCTCTTTAATCTGAACTTAACCTATCTTAAGATTATAATAGGGTATCTGCCGCTAATCTTCCAGAAGATGCATAGGTGGCTAAGTCTGTGTTCTAATATACTGCCTACTAAGCAGACAGCTAGCATGATAAATGATTTCTATACCATAAGCTCTCTAGCCTCCTAAAGATGGATGATGGTGATTTACTTTTAAGTCTGCTGCTAGTGTCTTATAAGGTTCTACTCCTTAAGCTGTAATTGAGAAAGCACTACCTGCTGTTCTCTTTACTACACCTTGACGTAAGTTGTTTGAAAGAGTTAACTCCTAACCTTTAGATATGTAAACTATGAGGCTGCTGGACTGATTACTACTTCTTTACTATTGTGAAATATCCCCCACTAAGCGGCCTCGAAACTTCCTTAATGTTTAAGGCGTTTAATTTACTCCTGTAATAAGTTGCGCCACTAACGTTCTGAATACGATTGCCCATAAGCTATACGCCCCCTAACTAGGCTTAGTATACTAACCTTAATGCTATTCTTAGGAATAATATTGCTAAGAGAATTAAAGATTATTAGGTTGAAGGCTTGTGGAAAGTTAATAACGGGGAGAGCAGCTTATTCTAGGCGGCGTAAATATTAAAGGGTGTATTTATAGCTCAGTTAGATCTTCAGGAAAAGTTCATAGTAGCAGATTATAGAGATAGCAAGACGTATAAATTATTAGGGAAGAGGTAAAGGCTAATAGCACTGTTAGCTGCGCTCGTACTGTAAGCTGGCTGTTAACAATTGATGTTTTTCTATGCGCTGGTTTGGAAGAGCCACCTGGTTAAGAAAATAGGATGGGTTCAGATTGAAGGCCTGAAAAAGGTGATTACTGGGGGTGTAAAGATGCCTCTAGCTAGGTCAGCCGTTAAAGCAATAAATATTATTCTGTAGACTTATAGGACTTAGCTATAAATAACAAAATGATGATAGATATCTAAATGTGAATTATATTCTACGAGCTGTATTAATCTCCTGCTAGTTCACTATATCTAGCTGTTACTCAATCTGATTGATTTCCTGCTGCATAATCTGAGGTTGCTTGTGCTAAGTTGACTAGTCTCAGCTATTATCTTATAATTCTGCTTTAAGCTTAGACATATTCGTATTGATTGAATAAAGGCTAAATAAGCACTTATGTGGATAAGTTCAAAAGCTCAGCCCTCTTGAGCTATATGTCACTGGGCTACGCAGAGATGTAAGTAACTAATAGCAAACGAGTCTCAAACTTAATTATAAAGAGACTTATTCTGCACACTTTGTGAGCAGCAATTTAATTATCTAATTAATGAATTTGAGGACGCTTAGAATAGAAATTAAATATATAGCGGATATACTTGCGTATTTTATAGGTTATGCGCAGGTGAAGTAAGGAAAAAATCGCATGATGTGATTTATAGTATGCGACTTAGCTATTTTTGCATAATAGCTGCTTAATGATAACTAATATACTCTTCTGCCTCTCTTGTATGCCCTTATAGAGCAGCTATTATCCTTAGTGGGCTTTTAGTTTAGGCCTATAATAAGGTATAGCTGTTGGTCTGATATTAAGCTAGTCTGAGGGTTCCTGTATTTTTCTTCCCTTTTGACTTTTCTTTTGCAGTTTGCTGCTTAGAGGTGCACCTTATTAACTGCTGTGTGGCTCCTACGGGGAAAATATTTAAGTCTAAGGGTTATTTCCTATTGTAGCTGATAATATCATAATTTCTAGCATCTCTTAAATCTTAGGGAAGATATCTTTAATAGTGGTGATCCTACCCTTTAAGGAGCAATTAGGCTGCTTTGATATGAGATTAGTTGCTATATAGACGTTATCAATAAGTTTATCTATATTTAGCAAAAAGATATTACTACTTAGTGACTGATAATAAAGTTAGTGCTGTTGTTTTTGCTAGTTAAATAGTCTTTAGGGATATAGCAAAGAAACTTGGGAAAATAACGTTTCCGCCTGTTGCGCAACCTCTTTGGGGTTAAAGGTATAGAGAACAAATAGAAAAGCTTTGTTAATCTAGGGTTCTATAAACGTATAAGCAGTTATTTAACTTTTATAAATCCTAGAAGGTTAAACTAGAAGGGAAGAAAGACTAGTAGGATTAAAACCTATATTAAATATAGGCTGTGCGTTTGGTGTTGGAGGAAGCCTGGAAATGATGGGGGCCTCTCATAGCTTTTCGAGTTATCTTAAAAGACCTAAGCCTGTAGGATGTTTGTGGTGTGATGTGCAGCTTTGATATTGGGCTGAATATAATGCGGATATGGCGAATAATTTGTCCTGGGAAGGATTTCCCTTAATGGGTGGAATGCTGAGAAGGAAAAGCAGCTAAAGCAGCTGAATTGATGGGTTTGACTATCCTTATTATCTTAACTAATTATATTAACTAACTTTAGAGGGGTGGAAGTAATGTGATCAGTAATATCCTCCCTATCCTATTATGCTAAGTAGGTGGCTGTCACTAATGGTTCCTTAAGGCTAGATCTTTATTTTGAGAACCTTATATGTTAGGTATTATAGCTAAATAAATATCGATATGTAAGAGATGCAACTTAATTAAATCTATAGCGTCTGTTGTAAATGGCAGTATTAATTTTATGGCGTTATTAGGTGAGAGTGTAGTTTTTAAATTTAAGCTGCTAAGCGTTCTTATGGGGAGAATAGTCTAAAGCTCTAGTAATTAAAGAGCTTATCCTATATAATAAGTAACTAATTTAAATTTTAGTCTTCCTAGCTTACTTACTATAAGTTAACCCTCTCATCTTCACTTAAGGCTGTTATTAAGATAGATATAGCCACCCTGCGCGCATATATTACAAGAGAAGGCTATATTAACGTAGGTGTCCTAGTTGTCTTTAATACTCTAAGTATATAGAAGTTAAGCATTTAAACTAGCGCGCCAAAAGATCTATTGTGTTGCGTATCTTCTCCTCTTTAGGGTTGAATTAGGTTTTAAACTTAATAAGACTGTCCCTTAGGATATAAAGATATATATTTGCTAACGTTAAGCTTATATCTATCTACTAGAGAATTACTTTATTCGACCTGCTTAGTGCTGCTATTATAAGGCACTTAGATTATCCTATAGGCCACTTCTTTTGCGATAGCGACGTTAGGCATAGAAGGTTAGATATAGAGCAGTAGCAGCTCTCAAAGATTTAGAGGTACTTTATTATTCTATTAATAAGGCTTATGTATAATAGAACCTATGTCTGTAAAGGTTCTGAGATGAAGATTTGGAGTTTATTAAAGTTGAAGTTCACGAGGCTTAGCTAGAACTCTGGGGTTGGTACTTATAGGCTTGAGCTGAGCGGATTTGCCGTCATAGCGGTGATTAGGATAGAGGGCGGCATAATTAAGCTTAAGGCTGCAACTCCTATATTTTTGCAGTCCTATTAGGAATTATCTAGTCAGCAGAGCCTAGGAGATATAGTAAGGGATAGGCTTACTATAATTGACTTCTCTAGATTTACCTTTAATATGTGTGGGAAATAAAAAAGCCTACTTAAACCGCTAGTTAAACAAAAGCAAACTAACATGAATATGATATGATGACACTTGACCTAGTAATGTCCTATGCAGGCAGCCCTCTAGGCTACTTTACGCCCTGCATTAGAGCTCTTATCTGCCTCTATATAATAACTAGGGTTATTATAGGGCTTTTGCGTTCAGATAATCATAGTAGGGATAATAAACTCAGAAGCAATCAGTCTAACAGCAATATATATGATTAGGTCGCAGGGGTTCCTCTACAGTCAGCATAAAGGGCCCACATTAGCTACATATACAGTAAGACTGAAAACAGGTAGAGAGGCGTCTGTTTAAGTATAGTTATCTACTAAGTAGCCAACAGCAGGTTGAAGCTGCATCAAAGGAATATATTAACTAATAGCACAGCCTGATAAAATCTTTTAAAAGAATATATATAAGAAACAGTCATATAAAGACTTTTCTAATGCTAGCTAGTAAAGTTATCATCACCAAAAATTTGTTGCATTCTGTCATCATGAACAGCCGCTAAGGAGTAGGCTGCTGCTATAATGCCGCTTAAAAAGTTGATCAATCTAGTAGCAGAGACGTCTGGCAATAAGTAAAGGTTACTTCAACCCGGATAACTCAGGAAGAGGCTGCTTGTAAGGTATAATAAATTTGTTCAGAGCGATAATACTCTTGAATTTGGTAAAAGCTGTCTGTTTCGTTGACTGCATCTTAAGTCTAGCCTGCTTGCTTAAAGAGGATGCATATTATAGAAAATATAGCAGCTAGAAGGGTATATAGGAAGCATTCTATATCTATTTCTTCAGATTGAAAAATAATCTAATGAAATCTCTAAGGTAGGGATTTAAGAGGGGACTTCAGTGCTATTACTGCAGTTCCTATTATAGCTAATTAAAACGCTAAACATAAACCCCCCCACCCCCTCAGAGGCTTAAGCTGAAATCAGTATTATCTCACTATTTAACTCCTCTAAATTTAGTCTATTATATACTTAAAAAATAAAATAGAGTGTAAGAATGCTCACTCATAAGATTGCATACTAATCTGTCTGCTGTAGGTTTAAATCTAGAGGGGAAGCAGTACTCACGTCGTAGGTTGATTATCCCTACACAGTTAAGTATTCCAGATACTAGATATAGTATCCCTTAATGCATATTTAACTTAGTCTGTAGTGGGTATTATCTAGAATGAGGTTGTAATAGGAGTTGTAATTCTAAATAAAGCCCCTTTTTTAGGTTTAGCTATAGATATTACTAGTTTATCACTATTGATTTTCTAGAAGCCGTCTTAATATTTATTATTTGTTTATGTAACATAAGATCTCTGTACTCTTGCTTCTCGCTATGCTTTCAGTTCGTCTTCTCATTAACTCCCTTTTTCTTAAGAAATCTTCTATTAATAAACCTATACGATCCTTACGTCTTACTTATAGGAGCGCTAGATAGTAACCTTTTCTTAGTTGCTTAGCTTACTATAGAGATAGAAGCTTAGTACTAACGTTACTTAGATAGTATTGAATTCTAAGTTTCTAGGTTTAGGGTTAATAACTCTAAGCTAAACCTAGGAATATAGCTCCTCTATACTATTAAGATAGATCTAAACTATAAATAGACTTAACTTTATAATTAAATTACACTAAGATGCTTATGATTTCTCCTCCTCTTTGCCTGCATATTAAGTCCCTCTATATATCTGTTAAGGATGGCGTTTCTCTTGAGGACTTGGACTGATAATATAAGGTGACACCTAAAATATCTAAGAATGAATTTAGTGCAACTATTTATGTTATTGCTAGAGGCTTAGCAGTACTAGCAACATAGTAAGCAACTTTATACGACAAAATTATTCACATTATAGGAATTAAAAGATCATAGCGCTAAGCTAAGGACTATTATTTATTAGAGAAGAAATTGAGGAATTGCAGCTAGGAGCGCTGCATTGTAGAATCGTTTTTATTGAGAAATAATAACTTAGATCTATTTGTTCTTATCGTGGGACTTTATGGTCGAAAGAATAGATAGGCAATATCTTTTGCAAAATGGGCACCTTTAATTAGCAAAAGGTTGATGGTGTAGGTATCTGGCTACTTGTCTTGATTTAAGCGATATAAACGCTGTAATGTGTTGTTTTGCTGGAAGGGCTATGATAAGTCGTTCTGGTTAAAATATCTATTGTTATTCAAATAGTAAACGTCTTATAGAAAGTGTAAATTTGCCCTTTAGCTGCTGTCACTAAGTTCTCTACCTACCACATGCCAATACTATCACATCACAGTATTCCAGTACAAAAGGCTTAATACGATATAGGATCGTTGGATAGCGATGCCTATTAATACTTCGAGCCCAGTCACCAGCAGGTCTGTAGACGATCATACTGGCGACACTAAACAGTTAGTGTCACACATAAAAGCAGGAATGGTCACCGGAGGCAATTCGGCATCTACAACAGTCAACTTATCAGGCAGAGAAAACGTGAAGCTCTTAAAGTCTTACTATATGGCGACGCCTTAGACCTAGCCCCTGAAGATAACGGCATCTTAATATTTTCTCGACCGATCGGAGACTTCCACCAGGCGCACTTAACAGATCCGCAGAGGTAGGTTGATATAACGTGTTGGGATCTGGTCTTGGATGGGGGAGGAACACCTGTTGGATAGAATTAGTAATATTTAAAGCTATGGTTATTAAGAAAACTAGCCCACAAGCTTCTGCTTCAAGCTTCTCCCAAGCATTAATTTCTGCCGCGCGAGACGGAACCTTCCGCATACTCATTACTAAAAGTAACTTATAAACTAATGGCTTACTCGTTAGAGTTATACGTAGTAGTATATCTAGATCGTAGAGAATCCCCTCATATAGTTGATACTTAGAAAGTGAATAACTGTGTCTCAGTTGTTATATTTAACTCAGAGCTAAGTCTAATTATCCCTTATGCAGTTAGGCTTTTCTACCTTTAGTAGGCTGATAAGAGTTGCTTAATCTACTGTCGACTTAAAGTAGGGCTTAGCTATATGGAGAAAAGCAACTAGCACTATGTATTGACAGACTTTTAGGTCGACTAAGATATAGCGACGCGATAAGCGTTGATCTTTTCTTAGTAACTCTCGGAATTCTTTGAGTGGTTATTTCAGACCTCCTCGAGCTTCTGCGAGACCGTCGGTCCTTACGACACTAGGCTAGGTGGGGTCGCAATCGATATCGATGGGAGTTTCATGCTAGCTGGCTATCTCTTTAGGCTCTTCAGCTGATAGTTAGATGCACTTTGATCGTCGTTTTGGGAAACACTATAATTATCTACCTCGTTCTACGTCTAGGTATTCCTATTAATCCTTTTTGCTATTATTAGTGTCGTTAGAATGAGACGAATAGAGGATGTTGCGTGGTAGGAGAAGGATTTAGGTTTTAATGTTGGACCTTGCTAGAGGGTTGGAGGACGAAAATGGTGGAGGAGGACTTGTATATCTCTGAACTGAAATATGCCCTAAGGAGCGTTAGCAAGAGATAGATATACAGTGGCGATGGAGTAGTAGGTGGATGTTAAATATATTGGTGTAAGGAGATCTCTGTGGGTGGCTAAGATTGATCTTGTTGTCGGCAGTAGAGGTATTTGCGTAACCCTGTGGTGTGTTGCAGTGTAGGAGATAGTGATAATATTAGGGGTATATATGCTGTTAGTTGCGGCTGTTACTTGAGGACGTCGTAATGTCGTTCTATCTTCAGCTTTTGCTAACTGTTGGAGCTGTTTGGAATAGTATTTGATTAGTAAATCCTTAATTATTTTATTAGATAGGCAGTGGTCTAGGTTATAGGTGGTGGCTATGGATGGCGGAGATTTAGTGCGTTTGCGTAAGGAAACCTAGAAAGGTTGGAGCTTAGCAGTAAAGGTGTATAGAAGGTGTTATGAAAAGATGGGACTTTTGGTTTAGGCGGTAAGAGTGTGCTAGGCATATGTATATAACTTAGGTACTTATATAGTTATCTAGGGGTTTGTGTAAGCATTAGTGATACCTTAGCAGCAGTAACTTCCCCTGCCTGCTATAAAAGTGGAGCGTTCTAGCTTTTTTTCTGCTAGAATACTATATCACTAGGCGTTATTATAGCTATAGCACAGCAAGTACTATTAACTTTTGTAGGTAGTGCTAAGCTTACCTTCCCTTTCAGCTAAGTATGCTAGTAGTGATTAGTTTTAGGCATCTATTTCCCTTCTATTATCTGCACCTCACTGTTAACACACTAAAATATAATAAAATCTGTTAGACCTCTAGGTTTCTAGCTAAGTTCGCCTTTTTTTTCAGACTTTCCAGATATTACCTCTCTAATATATATCACTCGCTAGCTCCTATAGTTACTACATTAGAGATGACGCAGGGCCTGTTGCGACTCTGTTCGATAAGGTTTTTATATCCACTTTAGTAGCTTGACGACTTCTATAACTCCTAATCATCCGCCGCTTGTTCCCCTTACGATAAATTCTAAATACGCCCTTATTAACTCCTATAAGGTATATGTATATACACCCCTTTAAGTGTATACTAGCTGATGAAGAGCCTAATAACCCTTTTATCCCTTCCTTGTAGAAGGCTACCTTAATGCTTACGCGCTTGTATTATAGTCGATAATTTAGCTATGAACCACGGGCATGCTGAACTCTCTCTGGAATCCTCAGCCAGCTGGTTTATTAAGGTAGGATCACCTATCTACCCTAAGCTAATCTTAGATATTGCTTGAATATGGCATAGGATTCCTACTCTTTGTTGAACTAACTAAAGCTCTATTAGGCGAAGCACTAGTGCGACTGATCTTTCCCTCAGCTATTTACATCCTTTGATTGCGACCCTAGGCGCACCACTGTTCTTCTGAAGAACCTAACGCTAATAATAACTAAATTAGAGATATTAGTGCCTTTCTCTGAGGTTAGTAATAATAGCTAGTTAATCCTATGAGAGATACTTAAGTTTAGCGTTGCTATCTAACAGACTATAGCATCCTCTATCGCTAGCTAGACCTATATGATTATATCGCAGTAACTAATATGATTTATTATACTAAGACTACTAGAAGACTGTTAGCTTAGATATTTGCAGTTATTTTATAGAGTGATCTTCTAATTAAGACTAATAATTAAACTAAAGTATCTAAGCAACTAGAAATTGCTAGTTATGCTAAGATAGTCGCGTGATATAAAACTCTGCTCTTTAAATATGGATATTGTAATGCTACTGAACAGAACACTAGCTGAGGTGCTCTCACTGCGTTTCCTACACTTCCACTTCAGTATTTTGAATCTCCTATTAGGTAGGCTCTAATCGCTAGGATACTGCTATAGTATTCTCAAACCTAGCCTTAACTGCTTAGCTATCTTATAGAAACTGCCTTACTTGCAGACCAGCTAGTCTGCTAGCTAGCTACTAGAAATATCACCTTATAAAGGTTAGCTCCTATTTATTTCTATCTTCTTCCTAGCTATGTATCATATTAACTGAATTCAAAACCTCAGATTATAATATCTCCCCTTCCAAAACCCCCTCACTATCACCATAAGTTAAAGGCGATATAACTGCTTTTAATGTAATAAGAGCAGGTAGGTGAGACTTTTCTTCTATCGTCAGAAGACTAGTGATAAATACGCCAGAAGAGACATAGGCGTAGTAAATCTATTGCTACCCTCATGAAGTTTACGTACGACGAGAATGTCGTCTAGTATTAACCGCTAGATATTCAACCACATCAACCACTGCTGCACTTAACGAAAGATGCTATGTTCGTTGCTCTTTGATCTATATTTATTACTATTAATCGTATTTAGAGGGGGCTTAGCTTAGAGATAGACTGAGATTTAGATAGGACTGCACTAGTCTTAAAGTTAAAAGGATAGAAGTATATTTAGTAGTATACCTTCTGCATAAATGGTATTAATGTCTTTGTTGTGAAGTTGATAACTTTTTATTGCTGTGCATTTTAAGCTTTGTGGCCTGTGGTGTTCCCTATATCGTGAATGCGCTAAAAGCTATGGCAGACATGCCCTTGCTCCCTCTCTAATATCCTTTCTAGAGTATCCTACTAAATAGATCGACGTGACTAGGTTCAGCTTCCTTATAGGATATGTATATCTAATTAGGCTATAACTCCCCACTACATGCTTATGTCTTTGAGATTTTGCCTATTTTAAAATAGTGCTGTTTGCCTAAGTTGTTGGACTGGAGACCAGCCTAGAAGCAACCTACGTTTTAAGCCTTTTGCTTGGCTTCTCGCTGGTGCTATCCCTCAGTTCTGCTACTTTATTCACCCCTTTCAGCATAGATTTCGTCCCTAAGTGAGCCCTTGAAACGATCCTGGCATATAGGAAACCGCCCTTTGTTGAGTCGTATTAACTCTAACTCCTACTCCTACTTATTATTTATTTTGAAATAGTTCTGAAGCTTAACTTAAAAAAAAGGTAATTTCAGTAATTCACTATTCCTCCCTCACTTTCTTTGCTCAGTCTTCCGCACTAGCAGCTGTGATATCTATATAATTAAGCTAAAATGGCACCTACACTCTAGTTTAAGGTAATTACCTCCTAACGATATATTTATCTTAGCTGCACTATAGAGCAACTAATTAAGCATAACCACCTGAGGGTAAGCTATATCACACTTAATATTATAGCCCTTCTACCTAACACTATCTCATTACTCTCCTTTATTTCTCTCCCTTTCTATAGTATTAATACTTATATTTAGTAGTGTTTCATAAACTAATACCTTAAGAGAAATCGTCGCTGTTAGATCGAGGATACTATCGCATAATCAGTTATCTTTCCTCAAACTCAAGGATCAGACACATCTCCTTTTACGCTATACAGGAGGTATTATATCTATATAAGCCGCTCCTCTTATAATAGATAGTCGTAGCCTTTAAGACCATAATAATAGTATTATAGTTATAGATGTAACAATCTGTTGAGAGCTCAATCTACAGATGGTTTCGACGTCGCAATGAAAACTATTATTGTGAGCGCGCGAGTGACTACTAAGTCACTATTCTTTATTTCCTCTATTATCTATTATCTCTCTATTCATATTTAGGATTATTCAGGAGTTTCTCTCTGTGATATAAACATCAGTATGAGAAATAGAATTAGCATTAAGCGTTAGCGTTAATGTAACTAGAAGATAAAAGCTGTTACCTTAAGCTTTATAATTATTAAAGGTGAACCTTGTAGAGGTATTTTATCTTGCGACCTAATAAAAGAGTGCGCTGTTTTAGCAGAAGCACTTATGTAATATTTATTAGTAGAAGTCTTAGTATGCCTATAACTCTACTGCAAGGATAGCATACTAGGCATCATAATCTATTCTAGCAGAATACATAAGAATAAGTAATAAAAGACGACTGCGAATATGTCCGTTGTGATTAAGAGCGATTGTTGTAGAGAGCTTGGTATGTATCTTATGCTTAGTTCACTTCGTTATGAAGAACTGCAAGTTTATTTGCTGTTCAGGCATAAACTTATTAGTATTAGATTAGTAATTTTAACTAAAGGCTGTAGATATCTTAAATACTCTAAAGCTCTATCTTTAGGTCTTAAGTTGCCTAGTAGCGCGCGTATTGATGTCTATTAAAGGCTTTCACAGTATGGATACTTCTGTCTCTAAGCCTAAAGAATAACGCTGTATATATGTAGTTCTAATAGCTAAGAGGACATAATAGTGCAGTCTAATCCCTATGTAATATCCTCAGCTTTAGAAGCATGCCCTTAAGTAAATCTTCCCTTATCACCTCCTATCTCTATTATTATCTTATGTTTCTAAAGTGGTATTTACTTTATCTAGAGACTTACTTCTAAATATTATAAACCTAAAGGATTATAGACCTAAGCATACTTAAAACATATCTACTTTCTTAAGATAAAACTATAAACGCCTGCTAAGCATAACTAGCCTTTTTGGATGATCTGAGAAAAACAGGATAGTTATTAAAGTACTTTTCATAACCTCCTATATCCCTTAATGGTATATGTATACGCTCTGCGCGAGAGACATAGTGTCTATATATATTGCAATATAGACATTCCAGCCTGCTAGCCTAATGCGATGGAATTTGAGAATCCTAAACGAGTTATATCTACAAGACGTATCCTATTTGTGAGCCTCAACTGGGAACTAGGCTTCTTTGAAGGTCCTGTGACCTTTCTGTCTGTCTATACTTACTATCTTCCTGCAGATATTCAGTAATATTCAGAAATTTCCTACATAGGGCATACTATCACATAATATGAGCATAATGAAACGTGAGATTGCAATAGTGTAATAGCAGCTAGGTGTGACTATGTTATCACTCTAATAGCCTATAGTGAGGGCTTTAATTGCTAGCTTAGCCTAGCTTAAAGCATTAGCTTGTTATTATATAGTTATGCGTAGGTCGTTAATAAGGCTAACAGCCATAATAGTATAGCGAGTTAGGGTCAGCCTAAGCAGTTATTCTAAACCCTTAGGTATGTATACTGCAAAGCTACTGGACTGGGCACTAACTAAGGTGCTTTTACTGCTTTTTCCCCTACTGTGAAAACCCCTACTTAGTTAGGCTTAAAACTTCCTTAATATTATATAGTTATGCATAGGTATTTAAGCGTCTTTATAAACCACTTACCCTTCCTACTCCGGCCGGCACGCTTACAAACGCCTGGTCTGGAACTAAAGCGCCTCACCTCTTGATCTGGATTATGTCTCTACTTATACGCTAGAATGCTGTTTTAGGTCTAATAACAACGTCAGCTAGTAAAGAGCAACTAAACATATTGCTCTAATTCCTCATACTGCGAAAAGCTCCTATCGAGCAAGATGGAGTCTTAATTACACCTACAGATTGCTGTTAACTAAGACAGAAGGTTACAGCTTAGGTCTAGCTAAATAAACTAAATCAGTAACGAAGGGCTTCCTAAATTTAGGACTCACCTAAATCTAAGCTAGGCTAATAGAAGTTACTAAATTTACAGGGCATATTGGTCGCTAAGAAGTGGTGTCCAACCTGGTAAGATAATCTCCTAACCCAGATTGACGTCTGTAGCAGCTGCTTCTGCTGTACCTACACTAGTAGAGTATACTATAAAGTCACTTCTGTAATAGAAGTAGGCTTCTTAGGGCTAGAGGTGGTGATATCTTTGAACCTCACTACTTGTGATGTGTATAGAGTACTAGTAAGCCTCTAACAGAAGCTTGTTGTTGTGGGTAGGTGGTATTATTAGGCCCCAGGGTTCCAACGGGACTCAGAGGGGCCAGCGGTATGCATTAAAGCGCAAATCAAAGAAAAAACCTGCTATTAGTGTTACGCAGGGTAAATAGGGTTATAAGTAGGCTGCAAAAATATCACTATGGTGAAGAGACTTGCTCAAGTCGTATAAAACTCAAATAGATAAATCACCTCAAGAACCTAGAGCGACAGGCAACATATGTAGCAATATAGATAATAACTATCAGCAAGAAAGCTTTTTAGTCTTAGCGAGCTCTAGAGTTGCTAAGGACCTTACACCTTAAGCGCTAAGAACCTATTCGTTCACCCATAATATTTAGCTAATCCCAACGCGAATTCTTTCTCCTTAGTGGTTTTTGTATTTGGGAACATAAGGTCTGCGCGACAGTGGATTCCACAGCTTATAGCACTAAATGCTTTATCTACTACCCCTACTTTATTCAGCAGACGTCTTGCGGCTTAAGTGTTTATTCCTTCTCATGATGTACATAACAGGCCACCTATATTACTTCCACTATTATGTTACGTTATGTCTCTTTTCAGCCAGCTTAGTCTCCCTTCTGTTAATCTCAAGACGTTCCCCCTCCATCCTCCTCCTCTAGAGGGGGGGGGGAGGGGGAAAGGGATAGGGGTGATTTTCCTAGTAACATATTAGAAACAATATTGCTAGCCTCAAGGGTGAAAGTATAGTTATCAAGGACTCTAATACAGTTTAGGTAGCCACCATATCTAAATAAGGTTTCCTAGATATAGCTTAGTCGACTCAGAGTGGGCATTTTACTCATGAGGGACACCATAAACCTACATGTCAGTTTGCAGGCTAAGAAGAGCCATTAGTAGAAAAAGCTGGTAGCTTAGCATGCATATCTTGAAGTTAGCAATCGCACTAAGTGTGCTTTCATAAGGTGCTCCAGCGATTTAAGGGAAACGCAACTTGGACCCGATATCTTATTAAAGCAGAGGAGATGCTGTTTCAAGAGATAATAGGCAGGGCAGTATTACAAGTAGCTTCAGAAGATCATCCTTACGAAGATAGAATAGCTAGAAGGGTGACCCAGCAGAGGCTTCAAAGCCGCGAAAGTGTGGACGTGGTAAAAGCCTGCCTGAAGTCGAGTCATTAAACGCGCATCACCAACGGACCAAATGGGAACGGCAGGATATTAATTGCCTATATTTCTGCCGCCAGTTGTCGCGCATGATGTTTGGTCTGGTTTGTACTTAAGACTTTATGCTGGGTGTCAGGCTTCTGCTTTGTTTCCTGTATTAGCTATAAAGATGCATATTATCCTATGCAGCTCCACAACCAAGCTTGCCAAGGGCAGATCTTGTGGTTCTAGGTCATGCTTAGGTCATAGCGATAGCAGTTAGGGCTAGGATGATAGACAGGGTGTAGTATTCTTACAAAATGTTAGCCTTAGCCTGCACAGAAGCATTGCATGAGGGTTGCTGGCTGTTAGAAAGGAGGATTTGTTTGCAGTCTGGGGCTAAAGGAGTTAGTATTTATATCAGCTATCAGAATACCTAAGTTAGAAAAGCAGCGTTTAAATGAGGTAACTACAAAATAACACTGTAGAGGAGTAGTAGGGACAACATACTATAAGTAGGAATACCTTAGACGATCCATAACTTTCGGTGTCATGCAGTTAATTAAGGACAGCTAGCTGATTAAGTTAAAAGCTAGTTAGTAGAGGATAGGCTTTTTCTTTAGAGACGGCATTAAGAAAGGGACTCTTATAGGTATGCAGTTAATAAATACCATGATGTTAATACGTAGTTTAAGATATCTTCCCCTACTCACCTCTTACCTCCAGTAGACAACTGCTAATTCTAGCGCTAAACCTAGCAGTTACTACAAGCGAAGATTAGCAGGACGTAAACTACAGCTGTTACTTAAAATTGTTAGTTAATCAAATAAGATATATGATCCCTCTTAATCCTATAATTTGAGGGTTAGAACTTAGCAGGGTAACTAGTTACTATGCGAAGAGACTCTGAGAAAGGCAAACTTCTATGTTGCGATAGATGCAGTATTAATTCAAGTATATAAGCTAGCGCTTACTATACTTTAGCACTACAGTATAACTTAGCTGCTTTGAAGCGTTATGACACAAGCCCTAGAGATATTCGGAAGTTGAAGACTGGATACTGACCGAAATGTAGTCACAGTATGTTTTCCTAATAGAAGACCCCTTTTCCTCGGGCTTAAAACATGATAAATATGAAACATATAGCATTCAGTCTGATTAGTCTCTAACTATGATATTAATCTCAGCAATAATGCGAACTGAGCTGTTCCCTACCCGACAACGACACGATCCTACATCTATTCTCCAACGTCCCTCATCTGCCTAATTGTTATCCCTAATATTATACTATTATATAACTTTAGATATGATTAGCACTATCCTTCAGACTATCTCGCTGATATATATAGCTGTCTTATAAAACCCTGCAAGAGCCTTTTTATATAATTCTAACCTATACACCTCTTGAATAGGAGATAGCGCCACATAAACCTATACTACCTCTTGATTGCACTGTCTGATATTGGTGAAATTTACTGTAATAGCGTATTATTAACTCTGAGAGATTATACTAGTATTTTTAACACCAAATAATTCGAACTAAGTATATAATAGACTAAGCCTAAAGGGTCAGAGAGGCTTAATATAATACTTCTCAAAATAATAATAGCCTATTAGTATACCCTCGCTATACTCAGCATAGTTATATTCAATATCTCCTAGGAAGTGTAGTTAGAAGCTGTAGTCTTCTAAATATCATAAGAAAGTCACAAGGAGCATACCAGAGAAGTTATATATCCTAAGGAGAATATCAGTAAGTGTATCTTGTTCTCTTGGTCTTAGTACTAAGCTGGGATAATAGCGCTAATGTTATTAACCTAAGGCATAACCACAGCATATACTAACTGAATAATAACAGCTACGTTAGATAACTCTAATATAATTACTTAAATTATTTGATTAGCACCTAATAGAAAAGATATTAAAGAACAGTCACCCCTCTCTTTTTCCTTATCAATATTTAGGCTGATAACTATTAAGATGAGATCAGCCTTTTTTACAACCTAATTAGCATTCAGGAGCATTACCTTCTCATCATAAATTAGCAAAGGATTAATGCAGATACCTGATCCCTTACTGAAAAAAGTATTATTATACGCTTTAATTAAGGGCAGAACTATAATACTGTCCACCTATAAGTAGCATAATTACCCCTTAATAAGAGATATATTAACTTATACCTCACGACTAGCGCAACCTATAAATAATCTAGATGTCTCGCTCTAAGCTGTGTTATCAATAATAAGTTAGTTATTAATATAAAGCTTTGCTTTTCCTATATTTCTTACGCCCTAGATATGATAGCCAGAAACATTCAGTTTGATAACGCCTAAAACTCTATAGCAAAAGATAGTTCTATAAAGACACTATAGTATATCCCTATCACTTATTAAGTAGATATAAAAGTCTTTTTAGAATGATGTTGTAACGATATGCCCCCTTGAAGCTATTCTCTGCGTAAAGGTCTATATATAGGCTGTTATACGCAGAGTCTAGTTTAACGATTTAGTTTCCAAAAGTCAGCAGTGTTCAGGAGACTGGCATTCCTTGCTTAAAACTAATATAGAGACTCTAATTCTATCTGAGAAATTAAGCAGTAATAGCTTTATATATGGTTGTGATATAGTAGGGGTTTACTACTGCGCTTCTACTACTACCAGCTGTTAGCTGTTTTGCGTGAGGGCTAATAATTACAACAGTATTAAGGTTATATAGTTATATAGGGAGCAGGTCTTAGTTTTTAAGAAGGATAAGGCTGTCATAAGCTGCCTCCCTAACGAGAGCTTAAAACACGCTAACATCGTCAGCTTCTAGCTCTTCTGTCTGCTGTTTGATGTGGCTGTTTTGTCGTGATATCTATTCTCCATTTCATGCCGGGAGAGTTTCAATTTCTCAATCAATCTAAGCATGCGTTTCACATAGGGATTTAAATAAGCTTTCTTATCAACCTGGCCTGAGAGAACCGCGGCTATTAATAGATTACCCCTCTAAATAGCATATCCTAGTATCTCTAGATTAGTTATCGCTAGTAGGCTCTAAATTATATTATTTAAGCCCCCTAGTTACTTATAACAACTCCTTCAAAACCCCTAGTCCCCCTAAAGAATACACTCTATAAGATAAATACTTATGTCGACATGCTCACCATTAATCTTCTAGTAGCTGGTCATAACTATCTAAGGCTTAGCCTTAAGTCTAATCTTAAAGGGTCGAAGATAGACTTTGCATAAAGTGCGTTAATTAATCTTCTTATTAACGTTATACTGTTAAGTTCCTATATTATTTCTAATATAATGTTTTATATATGCACTAACCCCTTAGCTCTAAATACTATAATCGTCGCTTTTATAATTATCTTAGTTAAGAAGGGGTTTTCGCTATAATTCTTAAAGTTTTAGCTACCTAGGGGCGACCTATTAAGGTTTATAGTTAGCGTAAGGAGGACTACATACTTTTTAAGATATGCTTCTTTACCTAAAACCATATCAGCCTGCTGAACTAAGTCTATATTAAAGGTTGCAGCTAGTAGAATCTAGCAAGGCGTAAAGGTCGTTCAGCAGCTACCTATCTATATCGACCCGCGTACGCCAGCTTAACCCTCTATAGTCTTTAAGCTAGGAATACTAACATAGTCCATGTCAAATATTTCCCACATATTCTTCCCCAACAGAAGAGCAATTTTCTCAGAGAGCGTAAGAGACTTTAGTCGTTCATTAAGTATATCTTACTTAAGGTCTATAGCTGAAAATCGTAGAATTCGAAATGAGATGCCGTTTTTGTTAAGGTAAGGGTCTCAAACGTTACTATAAAACAAATAGTTCTAAGTAGCAGTAGGTTACTTAGAATATATAGCCTATAAAATCAGTTGTAGTCTGTTTAGCTCAGTAATTTCTATAAAATAACTTAATTATAGTCTAGTAGTGATGTAGAGATACGCATTCAAGGTTAATTATAAGACGCAGAGCATCTAGGCAAATCGGGGAACTTAGGGAACTCAGGGAACTCAGGGAGGTGAGTAAATCAAAGTCAACACAATTAGCAACACTGCCAGGGTGGCAGCAGATTGCAAGCATGTGGATCCCTACGACTGCTTCAGCCGTATAGATAACCTAACTATTCCGAAATCTAAGCATTCGCCGTACTATTTACCTATTCTAACATTAAGGTGTAATATTTGAAATAGGAAAAAGATTCTAGTATCACAGCTATAGTTCATCTTAAGCCTTAGTCCTCAAGCAGTTCAGCAGACTAAGCTTAACAGGTATAGACCCCTATTCGCTTACATGAAAAGGGTTGATTAATCTAGCTACGAGCGCTGGGCGCACCTTGTCATAAAGTGGTGTGGCTGACTCTATAGGTTAAAGCAGGATTTAGGCTGAGTTTTGAGGAGTTTTAAGCCTTAGGCTTAGGCCTGGCTGACTCCTGTTTCGCATCGCCCTACTGCTAGTCGCCCAGACGACTTATCGTGTTAGACGATTAGTGGTTAATAAGTGTGCTGATAACCCTTCACATCATTTAATTCTCATACAAACATAATAATCAAGCTTTGCTTAATTTCAATAGGATTATGTATTAGCCCTCAAACTATAATATAGTTATAAGGATGGAAAAGCTAACTAAGGTTTATATCGTTAATAAAATTTATTAAAGACTGAAGCTCCAACCTATCCTTCTAAGCCCCAGTCCATCCAGGTAGAGTATTTACCAAAGCCACGCAAGTAGACTAGCTGCAGGCACTAGGCAAAGCACGCCAAGTAGAACGTACACGCCGATTTTGAAGTATTAAAGGCTGACATACCAGCCTGAGAGAACACTCACGACAGCTATTAATCCCCCCACCTAACGTTAGAAGGTTCATATGTCTTAACCCATCAATAGTCAAGCAAAGCTATAATAGTTAGCCTCTAAGCAATACTAAAGAAGAGTTAAACAACAGATTCTATACCTAAAATAATAAGACTTCTATTAGTATAATCCCAGCTAGTCCTAATAACTTCCCTCCCCGCTTAATAGCTAGGGAATACTTAGGGATAGATAGTCTTAATAGCGTTTGAAATATTTGTTACACCAACCCTAAAGTGTTTAGGGATAATTAGGATATTAATAGCAGTAGCTATATAGAAGAGAGTAGACTATATAGATAGCATTATCATCTGATATAGCGTTCACATACTTACGTTCCTAGCTATAGTGATAGAAATCAGTAGTTTGTTTAGTAGAAATTAAAAGAAATAGAACTAATAGTGCGCCACTAGCCGATTCATTTCACAGATGAGTTAGGATAGTAATGCAAGCATAATATAAGCAGAAATCTTAATATAAACAGAGTGGTCGCTAGAACTAAGGTATTCACAGGCATCGCAGGCATCGCAGCAGCTGGCGGTCTACGCTAACTGCTATAACCCCCTAGTCTTAAGTTAATATCTTTCTTCCCTTCTAACCTTTTTTCTGCAGTTTGCTACCTAGAGGCGCACCTTGTTAACTGCTGTATATAAGTTAATAATTAACCCCCTATCTAGAGAAAAGATCTTACTTATAAATCCTATAAGATAAGAGGATTGCTAAGGCTGTAAATTATAGTAAGACATATAAAAAAGTGGCCTATCCCTCGAAATATAATTTAATAATAGAGGATTATTAATAATTATAACCTCGAAAAGCTATTCAGCTATAAGATAAATACCTTGCCTATAACTACATAAGTCCTTTAGGTTAATCCTATAGTATCACCCTATAAATCTACTACTCTAACCTAGATAACATTTTTTATGCAGCTTAAGCCTTTATCTAAGATATTACCTCCTAACTCCAAAAGCACTATTTACGTCACATATATTATAATAGCTACAGTTATCTTAGAGATTAATAGCGTAAGTTTTATTACAAACCTAGTAGTTGATAATACTCTAACTAAATACAAAATAATATATCTTACGCTGCTAGGAACCTTATGATTATTTATAAAGTTTGAGACTAGACCAGCTCTTAGGCTCTATCAGCTTCTAATTATTAACGCCGTTCTTCTAAGCTACGAGGACCACACTGATATCCTGGACGACAAAGGGCGCAAGCTTCTCAACAGTCGCTAGGTTACTACTATCCCCAACAGTGTGAAACGTCTCGCCCTGCAGCTAGAGGTTATCCCTATTAAGCTATAGGAAATATTAACTTTCTAATTCTAAGGAGTTGAGTGGAAGATCACCAGAACGCTATACACTTATCTCCCTAGTGGGGAAGTCACCAGTTTTATTCTGCAGACTGAGAAATTTAGTCTAAGTTAAAAGGGTCTGCCCAACGCAATTTACCTTACTAGCAACACCGTCCTAACGCTAAAGCTATCGGAAATTCAGCAGCGGTTTCACGCCGCGATCGCCACGATAAATCCTAGAGAAGCGCGGATTCCCCCGCCAGGATATAAAACACCACCTCAGATCACAACAAGCAGTTAGAATGCTGCAAAGCTTACGCGCGAGCTTAGTGCAGACACAATAGTTACCGTCCACCCCAAGTCACAGCATCATTCCACGCAAGGAGCAGAGGAGCTCCAGGCGGTATTTGAGGATGAGGGAATTGCAGACCGGATCTGCTAGGCTACCCCCAGCGAGAAGAAGATCATCACCTAAGACCAAGAAGATCTTAAATACTCAGCGTTAGATCCTAGTCAGACCAACGTTTGTTTTATAGGATTAGGTCGTTTCACAACTCAGACGTATACTTGCTAGTTTTAGAAGTCTCCCAGAGTAATACGCCAAGGTCCTTAACACGTCAAAGCTGCTTAAATAATATCTAGTCCTAAAGGTCTTTACCCAATGCACTAGGGATTACGCAGTCCTCCCACTATTCACAAGCTAAATCAGTCGCCAACTTCCCATTAGATAAATCATTCCAATATGTTGCGTATTATCAGGCATTATCGCTAGTAGAACATATCCACATCCAAATCTAGCTCTTCCAAGACCCAGTAGTCCAGCCCCTGGAATGACCAGGCCGTGCTTCCAGGCTGGGTGTCGCTTCCAGCTTCATCCTAAGCAGCCATAATAACCCCGAGGACTCCTGTTACGCTAGAATCTCCATACGATTGATGGCCATGAATATCGTTAGTCTGGTCCGAGAAAACAGACGCGCTACAGCATTAGTTGTCCTCCAAAATTCGGTTCCCTTAGCCATCTTTAGGTAACAGGTCGGGATCTTCAGGCAGAAAGCTTAGTCTCAATATTTCGTTACAGAGGAAACATTCATTAGTAAACTTAGACCTAAAGGGCGCCATTAAGAAACCGTTAGCTCCATCCAGTTCTCAGAGCGAGGATACAAAATAAGAAACTAACCTTAGAAGCTGGGGTTATTCCAGAATCTCTTCCATATTAGACAAAATATCAACAATTCTTTCGCAAACCATCATCTTAGTGGAATACAATAGGCTGAATTCATTAAAGATATCAGCACATAACTGTAAATACAGAACCAGATTAAAAGCTTTATGACTATCTAGTGCAGGGGGCTTAGTGAGGGTGATAGCTTTTACCACAGACCAAACGCAGTCAGCTAGAAGGGGATCACTAATACAGACAGTATTATCAGATAACAGTATAGTTGAAAATATAGTTAACATAGCGACAGCATATTAAAGATACCTACTGCAGTAGTACTTAATAGGTTGCGTCGCTAGAGGATCGCTAACTAGCTAGGTTTTTTTGTCGTCGATCTTATTCAAAGTTGAACAGTAGAGGTTAATATACGTCACATGCCACTATATATAGAGTATGACAAATATAGTGCGCGACAGGAGATAAATACAGCAAGAGAGATTCCACCAATTCATCACGTAGTTCTCCAGTAGCAAGCAGTAAAAGCTTTCAAGCTCCTGCTCAAAATCCCAAATAGTATTCTCCAGTTGCACCATTATAGATATCTGCGCTAGAGATTAACTTAAATACGTCCACCTGCAAAAATATAAGTCAAGTCCAATCCATAGCCACAGCCTTTTAGGATATCTATTCAGCTCACTCTGCCACCCTGCAGCAGATATCATAAATCCAAACTAGGTACGTAGCTAACCCATAGCCATCTTTACCAAGGTCCTAAGTCTGTTAACGAAGAGAACCCACATCAACAAGGACATTGATGTTGAAGCTGCGCTCATTACATAGCAGCTGTAGATGAATAATTTCATTACAGCAAAAGGACAAACTAGGCCAGTCATCGCAGCCCATCATCTCCATCATCCATATTCCCACATTATGCGTCTTCTCCATTTCTAGCCTTCAAACGAGATATCTTTACCTTCATAGTTCAAACGCATCACATAGGCCATTCAGGTAGCAAAGGCCAACACTATCATAATCCTTAAAAACCTACATAAGTCCATAGTCAAATACGATAAGTGCGAGTGCCGCGATATCCGTTCTAAATAGGTGCAGGCTTTATAAAATCTATATTCCAGCAGCCTTAAGCTATTTTAGACTATCGCTAGTAATAGCAACAGATAGTAGCACTCAAGCGGTAAATCAAGACGCAACACCACAAATCGCAAGTAGCAGCTTACTATTAAGCGTACCATCCAGGAAGATTTGCATCAGTATGCCACGGTGAAGGAAACACAGCCCTAGTATCAGGTACACAGATTCAAAAAATACCTCAATATAAACCTACAACAGTATCTTTCAGGATATCAGCATTACTAATAAGAACGAGAGAATTAAACTAAACAGTATACATAAGTATTAGGTAAAGGGGTTCTAAATACCTTAATGAACACAGTTGATATTCTGTGTTCAGGTCTGCTATAGTACTAGTGAATTCTAGAGAATGAGAAATAGGGCTGGTAGGAGACACTAACAGCTAGGCTGAAACTATCACATCTTCACATCCCTCTAGCGCCCAGGCCTAGCAGCTCTGTAGATAGCAGCATTTAATCCTATTCATCTAATAACAGTCATAAAAGTAGGTGCCACCTTAACATTTTGCCTTCTTCTCATAACATATAACATAAGCCTTAGCTGCTTAGAAGCAGTCTAACTGATGCTAACTGGTAGCTAGCTAGGTGGTAAAAAAGGATAATAATAACTAGAGCGAGGATTAGAAACCTAGATGATAACAGTTATTACAGCCACTAGGGGTGCTACCACAGTATACCCAGCAAAGATAAGATTTTCAGCCTTAAATAAACACTAACAACGTCTATCTAAGTGCCTATCTTCTTATTTCAGTATTGCGAGCATATCTCACTACGCTAGTAGGAGCGGCTAGGATTCAGCGTATCCACTATGCTAGTTACTCCGCTAAGATAGTCGCCTGTAAAAGCAGATTTGTAGATCCCACGAAGATAACTAGAGAAGTGGGTCGTTAAGCAAAAGAAACACGTAGAATTAGATATAGACCGCCTCGCTTTACAGGCACTCGCAGGATCTACGCTTATTCTTTATTGCCCCCTAAGAGCTGCTCCGCTAAGGATAACCCCCCGCCCTAACCACCACTTAAGAAACATCAGAGTTATCTACCTATTAGGCAACTTTTCCTAATTGCCTATAAGGGGGGGGGTAAAGGTCTAACCCTACGAGCATTAACTAGGCTATAAGCTCTAGAACTATCTAGTCAGTCTTAACCTAGCATCAGTCCTAAATGAAGTATTATGAACTATCATAGCTACTATACTAAATTATCTAGCGTTAAAACACTTTAATTATACCTTGCCGCTAGCTTCCCTAACTATTGCTATGCTACCCCCTAACCACAACTTCAATACTAATAGCTATATAATAACCTAGGCTATAGAGCTATTTACATAGCAATTAGCAGACTCTCCTTAGAAATGGGAGAATATGAGCTTAATCCTATATAGCTTCATATGCTAAACAGCTTGAATTATACTAGCTTTGCTTTTAGTCTGCTGCTTATCTTACTTGACTAGTAAATGTATACCCCTATATCTGTCAGTAGACTACCACTAATACTTCACTTTAGGTATTATTCTTAGTAATATAGTTAGTTTTAGATTTAGCTAGAGATTATATATATTCTTAAAAAGCGCCTACGCTATTATGTATGCTGCAATCGTAGTTACCCTATCTAGTTAAGAAGAAATCATAATTACTTATGTTTTAAACTATAAGTATAAATCAGCCTACGCTAGCATCTTAATTTAAACTTACTAATCTATAGTTTGCACAGATAGCTATATTAGGATAGAGCTTCCTATTATCCTAATGTATTAGTTAGAGGTTATGCTGACTGAGATTTAAAGCTTTACTGCAGGATCTTACTAACTTAGCATAATAGTAGGAAACCCTCCTCAAATCCTAACTCAGAGGGATTCACTACAGCTGAGACTATTCTAGCTGGGGAACTTATTATGAATTATATGTGCAGGGTAACTAGCATGCTGCTGATAAATAACACCTAGAAAATCCCCCCAGCCTATTTTCTATCATACCTAGCATTATTATAGGTCTGATCTAGTTTATTCCTAAGGTAACTTAATAATTCCTAAGCTTAACCTTAATTAAATAAACTACCCCCCTCATAAAGTTGCCTTAATAGCTTCCTACTAAGGACTAAACAGAGCAAGCGTAAGCATCTCTTATATAACTCTATACTAGAGTTTTAACTGCAAGCGAAATCAATAATAATTTTTCAACCCTCTAGGCTGCTATAGCTTTAGACCTAGGGTAAAGCTTATACTAGGAGACCCCCTAAGGTGTGAATCAAACGCAAACCACTATTATTATAGCTACTAATTTCTTTTAAAATGCTAGCAGTTAATCCTTTATATCTTTATATAGCGCTATAGTTATTTGTAGTATTATAAGTGTTAACTTATTCACTATAATGGTATTTAATATGTCTATCAATCTGTTTATATGCAGAGTACCCTTAGTTCTTAATGATAGAATCGTAAGACGTTAATATAAAGTCTAAAGCTTATACTTAATAATGAGAATATTATGCTAACTATACTACAGTCCTCTATTAACAGTAGGAGCCTTATAGTAAGTGGCTGCAGTCATAGCTATAAGCAGGCTTAGGACTAATTCTAACCCCTTAATACCTATAAATAGAGCGACTATTACTATACTACCCTTACTTAGCAGTAATATTACCTTAGTTAGGTACTATTAGTCTATATTATAACCCTAGAGATTGCAGCTCTATGGCTATAAGATCCTTCCTAGAGTGTTATATCTGTAGTAAATATTATTATAAGGTAATTAATATAGAAATTGCCTAAAGATGCATGTGAATTTATTTACTTACTTCTATTTACTAGCCTTACTATTATCTCCCTAATCTTAAACTCTATACTGTATTATAAAGTAATACTAGGTTTATCCCTAGCCTAATTATAGCTTATTCCTTACTTTTTACCTGGCTGTTTATGCCTAAGTGCAAAGGAAAGTCCCCAGAGCAGGTAGACGTTACGTTTAATGAGGGTATTCTAACCTATAAGTTTGGGCACTATAAACCTAATAAAGCAAGCTATTATTCCACCCTTTATAATAAACGCTTAACTAATAACTAGAACTGTTTCTGAATGCTGAATTAGAGTAACTGTATTAAATTATCATAGTATATTGTTGAGGTTGCTGGGAGGATACTATATAGATTTCTCCTTAGCTGCTTTTAAGTAACTATATTCTTTATACTACCCCCTAACAACTAGCTAACCCTTTCTATATATACCTATATTAAATACAAGCATATCTAAAGCAGCTGACTAGCTAATTACACTTAGCTTTAATAATAGGTGCTAAATTTATAAAGATATGCAGCTTGCCTGCCCATACTCTTAGGTAGTGTGTAACCTTATAGTAAGGTTTCTAGTAGCTTATAAATATTAGGGATTGATAGGAAGCCTCCTTTAAATAATTAGAACAGAGGAAATAGATTCCACTATCTAATTCTTATGCTAAGCTAGCTTACTTATTGAGGGAAGACTATATTATATTCCTCTATACTAACTAAAAAGTTCACGTTGTATCTAATATAACTACTTATACTCCTGCCCCTCCTTAAGTAAGCTAGCTTACTATAAACTGTTAATAGCTATATTCTTCTAGTATTAAGGTTACCTCCTCCCCCTATAAAAATACCCCTAGCTAGCTTTTGTTAATATCTGTGGGATTTAAAGGATTGCGTTATAGTTTCCACAGAGACTTCACTGCAATTCTCTACAGCTAAAAAGCTCCTCCCCAACATCATACCCAGGCTAGTCATCAGGGGGTTCTCACATATAGCTAATACTCCCAAGCAACTAATAAACAACTAAGCAATATTAACATATCAGCCTACTTAACATAGATCCTACATAACGTAGGATTAGTACTAAGCCTTAATATAACCCCCACGCTAGCGCTAATATGTAGAACCTTAACATAATAGCTGCAGTTGATAGCGTGATAGCTTCTACTAGATAAGTCTACTTGGTTTTATTAGCAGCTTGCTTAAGCAATTCTAATTCTCACTAACGTTTATATAGCTAGCAATTACACTAAGTATATTAGTTACTATTAGTTTGAGTAATATAAGCTGATCGTATTCCTCAACACCAAGGCATCCTAGATATATCCTAAAACTGCACCTTAGATTTATCACACGCAGCCAGAACTAATCACAGGACACGTTATGCTGCTATGTATGCTCTTAATATGCACCACAGCGCACTCTAGAATTTGACAACAGTCCCCTAAAACCTTCTGGTATACTCACTATCTCTTTATACCTCCCCCCTAGACCACACACCTACACCACTAGTCGCTTTGTCTGCAATACCTAAGAGGCACTACTATCCTCTATTAAAGGATTCTAGGACTATCGCTCTGGGTGCATAGGATAGAGGTGGGAGCTTTAGACTAGTAGGCTTCACTCTGTAGAATGCATCCACAGGGAAATACGAGCGCGCTAAGCAATAGAGATCCTATGTATTATTTATTATCTATTAGGTATGTTCTTCTTCCCTACGCTACTAATATAACTACCTAAGATTTATTTAGAAGTTATTAAGATCTAATTTTGTAAGCCTAGTATAAATTATAAAGCTAGCTAGTGGCTTTTTCTTAATTGCCCTGAAGTTAGCGCCTACCAGTAGCATAAGACTTCTATTTAATTAAGGCTACATATTCTCTTAAGAGGACCCCAGTAATCTCTAGCTCGTCTGCACCTATATATAGCTGATAACATAACTCTAACAAAAGAGCTCTTATAACTTATGTTATCAGTAGATTCTTAAAGTTTAATCTCCTTAGATCACCAGAAGTCACTAAATTTTAAGTTCTAAGCTCTCCTCAAGTGCAACTTAGACCTAGAGACAAAATAACTCAGTGACCAGATAGTGGCTGTGTCGTAGCTTGCCTACAGCTGGTGCTGTTCAATCTTTAGGCTGAATGACACAGATCTCTGCTTGAACTCTCAGGAATGAGATAAATTAGTACTTCCAAAACCAGTGCATACGCACAGATCTTTAATTTCACTAAGCAGCTAACCTTATGTAATAACGTTTCAAGGAGAGCAACCGCTCGCCTGCACTTTTCTGTCCCTTAAGTACTATGTTACTATATTTAGCTTATGCCTATAGAATAGATATATTAAGTTTCTTTCTCTAGAGATAGAACCTAGAGCAGCATTTCTATGTTCACTAGGCATATATTATGAGTGATTCTGTAATAGCAGGCGGTCTATAGTATTACTGCTAAATATATAGCACCTCAACCTTAACGCTGCCTCACGCTTACTGCAGTATTAAGGATATTTTGTCCATTCTAAGCATAGTTCCTTGTTATCAGCTAGGCTGCTAAGCTCCTTTAGTATGCTATCTAGCAGTTGCTAATGCTAACTCTTCAGCTATCGCGGACTCATAAAGACCTACAGCACGTTCTCAAATAAGAACTTAAAGCAGATTTAATATCTTCATAATACAAAACAGAATATTAATTAGACTTTAGTAATAAGGGTAGAAATATAAAAAAGATAAATAAAATTGTAAACCTAACTACTTCAATTTAGTTAATTAGCTACTTTACTTTAGACTCTAATATTAAGACGCTATGTAGTTTAATTGCAGAGAGTCGTAAGTTTTACTTTTCCTCTTATTAAAGAAGAAATATTATCAAAATAGCTATAAAAACTAGTGAGCCTCTATCTAATGCTACTTAGAAGCTAATATAACTTAAGGATAAATACTCTATAGGCGGTTTTGCACCTACGCCAAGGTTCCTTATATTAGGGAAAAGCTCTACACTTATAGTAGGTTGATTTTATATCTTCCTTCCCCGTTCTAAGACGATTAGCTAATCTTAAGTAATATCACTTAGCTAGGATGTTGATGGCGAAGAAATCACTGAATTTACCACGATATTCAGCGCAACTAATATTAGACATATACACCTAAGATTGATTAAGGCTGTTATTAATTGCATGCAGGAGGGTAAGAATCTAAATTGCTAGGCATTCTATTATGCTAATTAAGCCCTTTATTTGCTACCCTGATTAATATATCCACTTATTATGCTAGATTACTAAAGCTAGCTAAAGAGACTTATAAGCAATTTAGCTATAATAAAGTTACTGCAATAGTTTCTAGCCCTAAGGCAGCTGATATTACTTCTAAGATTGCCTGTAAGTAGGGGATAACGCATAAGAAGATCCTGGCAGAAGAAGTTATTATTCTTAGAACCTCAGATAACTATGATGACCTGACTTAGGGTATCTAGCCTATTATAAAACCTAGCAATAAGGCAGTTAGGATAGATATTAATATCTTCATAAATATGAGAAACTAACTAGTTTTACTAAGCTATACTGCTTTTAATAAGAACTTAACTAACCTTTACCTTTAGACAGGTGAACTACTTTGCTACAGATATATTAAAGACTTTAAAGCCGTCTTCAGCAGGTTCTATAGCTATGTTGCTAGTATTATTATATAGTGTATTTATAGAAAGCTTCTATAAGTACTTTTGTCCCTCCTCTGATATGCGCCAGCTCATCATAAGGGCTTGTAATAATTCAAGAAGATATTCATTCTGGTGGCATTAGTGTAGATCTGCTAGTTAGGTGGGAAGGCAGGCTATTTGCTGATATAACTAGGATAACAGAATATTCTAAGAGAAAATTAACTTTGCTATTAGATTTCGCCAGCTGTGCAAAAGGTATAATATCCTCTTCATCTCTGATGAGATCTAAATAGGCTCTAAAAAGACTAGTAAGTTCTTCTGCAGTGACTAGCTTAGTCTAGAGAATAGGCCTAACATGATAACACTCAGCAAGTCTATCACTAAGGGAGCGCTTCCAGCGTCATACATACTAGGATACAACGCAGCTATATCATTAGTCGCTTCATGCCAAACTAGCAGCATATTAACTATAGCCCCTATAGTAGTAGCAGTAACTATAGCAGCACTAAAGATCTATAATAAAGAATAACTAACTGAGAAGGCTTTAATTGTTAAAGATAAGTAGAAGAAAACTATAAGCAATTAGAATTACCCTTAAGTCAAATACATCACCTCTCAGGGTGCTAATATAAGCACGCAATAAAGCTAAAGTACAGCACTATAACACCTCGCCAAATCACCTAACTTACATACCAAAAGAATTATTCATCTACCTAACTAAGACTGCTATTTATATCCATATCGTATAGAATATTATAAATAAAAAGCTAGAGAAAGGACTAGAGATCTTAATAAACGTTATGGATAAAATTAAATTATAGGGAGACATTCTAGTATCCACTCACCCAACTAATTACAATAAGCATAAAGGGTACTAGATTTTAAGATATTAAGCACTCAACAGTCTACAATTTAAATACAAACTTCCAACTTTTCTTCCTAGAGGCACACCTTACTAACTGCTATATAACTCTCATAGGGAACTATTCAAGAACCTATAAGAGTTATACAGCAGTTAATAGATCACACCTCTAGGCAGCAAACTGCAAAGAAGAAAAGTTAGAAGGGAAAGAAGATTCCAACTTTTCTTCTTACGTTTATAGTGTCAGTTTACAGCTATTAACTGAATATATATCATATAGCTACAGCTTTAGAACGAACGCTATGGAATTAATACGTGTTCTCTCACTAGGTGGCTACCTGATAATTCTAGCGCTAGATCAGTAGTTGCTAAAATCAGCAGGAGTTTAAATTAGCAGTAGGTATTTATGCACTACTAGTCCTAAGTGCATCCCTCCTAGCAAAGAGACTCTAAGAAAGGTAAAACTGCTAAGCATATCCTAAAGTTAAGATAGGGTACCTTACCTAAAGTAGGGTGTGATTATAACTATAAAGTATATAGTCTTATTAATACTCCCTCCTACCTAACGAAATGCAAACTACTATATATAATTCAAATAATTAAGAGGGGAAGAGATGTAGACAGAAGAGAAGACTAGCGCTATGCCATAAGGTCTTATATCTTAGGTGCATAGCTCGCTAGACCTAAGTCGAACCCTAAGGGCTGCAGCACCTAGAGAGGCGCTATAGCTTTAGGTACCTTAGCAGGTAGGTAACTATTTATAGCACTCAATCTCGCCTAGTTTCCCCCTTAAGAACAGGCTACACTACACCTATGCAGCTAGTTGCACCCCTATTAAATAGGAGTCAGCAAATATCAGTTAGTAAAAGAGTCGTGAAATTAATAAGAGGTGCAATCTTATCGTCAATTAGATTTTGGTAATAAAATAAAAATAGCTAGCAGGCATATCTTACTTAGAGGAATAGACTGATACTAGAAAATTAAGATTTGAACTTAGCTGAAGCGAATAGCAGCTAGAGCTAACACACTTCATACCTTGTCTTTTAATAGGGTGTTATGCTTTGATAATATGAGACGCTTAATTTAATTAACACCTTATAATAGAAATCCTAGCTGATCTGTATATATTTAGGGAGCTTAAGCAGACAGTAAGTATTACTAATATCATGCCCTGCTAATCACTATATAGCGTTATATTAGGGCGCTATATAGTTAAACCTAAGGCCTACTTAGTCTAATTACTATCTAGGAATTAAATGTGAAGATAGAAGAGGAGATGATACTAGTAATACGTCTAATATTATTAAGATATACCTTAATAATAGCAGCAGAGTAATTAGTATAGTATCTTAGGATATTATCTTATTTTTATTAAGCTTAACCTTTATAAGATTAAAGACACGTTATTGAGTAAGTTTTATAGCCTACTTAATAATAAATAGTAGTATGAGATGCTTATAAAATCTTCTGTCTATTCAGTAGAATTAAGTGTAAATAAGCTTAGGTTAGAAGGTATAGAGATTAATTATAAGGAGGCTGGAGATTAGGTAACTTATAAGCATAAGTATAAGCATAATAGAGATAGGGAGTTAGAAGTAGAGGGCTTTAGTAGCTTTACTACTATAGATTATTTTAAATTAGATAGTGATAAATTAAGATATAAAAAGCTAATTAGGCCTTATGATCTAGATAGGTGGCCCTTAAATCTAAAGCAACTGATAATTATGATTTTAATATACTTACTTATAAGGTCTACTATAATATTATGAAACTACTTATGTTGATAACTAGCAGCTAGGTTATAGGGGATTATCTTAATTCCTTCTAGATAGCTGAAAGAATACCTACTCCTAGTACGATAAGCCTGAGGCTGTATAAGCTGTCCCTGCAAAACATATAAGATATACTTGAATATCTATTTAAGTCTACAGCTAAAATTCACGCTACCCCTAATGCGTATGTTAGATAAGCCTTCTATCTTCTTAAGTTTGCGTATAATAAGCAGAGTTAAAGTATCTTCTAATCTAGGTTCTATTACTTAGTTAGCTCTGCTGCTAACTGTTATGCTGTATTTCTATCATAAGAAGATAACGCTGTAGTAGTAAATCAGGAGAGGCTGGCGTTTTTTATGCTTATAGCAGTATGCATATCACTTAAACGCTAGCTATATATAGATAAATATCAAAAAGAGTTATTAACTAAGTATCTCTATTGCCGCACAGCTCACCCATAGGGAGCTAGATCCTTTGATTTCTTCTAAATGTGGGTCATAGATTTATTGTAGATTAAGAACACTAAGAGTTCTAATAGGTTCTTGCTATTGCTCTAAGTATGCTAACTTGAGCTAGCAACTTTACAACATCCTTTATCACAGAGATAGCAAGGCTTACTAAACTTATCTCTCTTAGTAGTAGACCTCAATATAGTGTTAGAAGGGGGTTTGAGGTCTTAATAGAACTAAAATCTAGATAGTATCTAGTATTACTATTTTATAAAGCTGTACTGAAAACGTAAAGAGAAGATTTCCAGATAGGTTAAAACTATTCAGCTACTTGTTTTAGTTGTATACGCTAGTTAAGATTCATAAAGGACGAATAGAGCCTATAGGTTTATAAATCATAAGAATTAAAGATTTCTACTTAAGAAAGAATATTAGAATGAGGTCTATTATCTGAAAAAGATGAAGTATTAAGCTTAATAATAGTAGCTTTTCAGACTAGAAGGTTAAGGAGGAAGAGAGTAGGTCTAAGCTTTCGCGGGTTTAAAGTTTGAAGTTGAGGAGTGCAACTACAGGCTGGATTCTCAGGGCTGAGGTTCTAAGGTTAGAAGGCTTATACCTAGTTATTTAACCTAGACGTTCATAAGGCTAGTTTAAGAATATAAGTTTAGATTGAAATTATTTGTAGACTGCAGGTTATAAGATAGGGGCGTAAGTTACAGCTTCAAACCTAATAGAAACCAAACTTCTTCCAGTATCCCTCATTTCCCCTTGCCTAGAGATATCCATATATATTTAGATATCCCTAGATTAAGGCTTCTATAGGGAGCTTTAGACTTAAAGAGGCTTCTTAATGATAACTTATATCTACCTAACTCTAGTATGCTGATGAAGATGAGTTAATATGCTATAATATTCTGTAACAGGCCGTGGTGAGGACGCCTATATCATTACGCTTACTCCTGCAGCCTATAAACTATCCTCTCAACAAGTTAACAGTTATCGCTTTTCTAAGACATATACGCAGTATGAGTTGTCTGCTTATAAAGTGGTATGACTGATCATTCACGAGAGGTAGGATTTAGGCGATTATTTCGGCCTCGGGCGAGGAGCTGGCGCGGAGTGTTCCGCCTTATAATCCACTACTAAAATGTCCTTAATACTAAAATATCCCCACTCTAAAATATCCTTACTCTGAAATATCCTTACTCTAGGAGATCTCTATTACTATAATATTCCTAGCTTTATATGCCTTCTTTGTATTTATAACACATTAGATATATTACATAGTTATACCCTTAAAGCCCTCTGTAATATAGCAGTATAAAAGATAGAGGTTGTAGGTATTAAATAAACTAATAAAAACCTAAGTAATTATTCTTATAACTAACCTAAGAAACTATATATAAAAGGTAGGTACTAAACTTTTCATAAGTCTCAGAAATTAATGTGTGGCCTTTGTATTAAGCTAGTAATATATAGCAAAATACTATCCTTAGAAATCTAGAAGTGATCTGATTGGTTTAAGGATAATTGCGATATCCCTATAGATGAGCTCTATGTGGATATTATGCTAGCTGTAATAAGTGAGACTATAAATATTAATAATAATAAAGAAGTTATAGGTGTGGAAGTGTAGCTATTATAATTAAGGTTTTAGTCTGTATTAACATCTAGGCTTAAACTATAAGAGCTACTCCTGGCAGGATATAATAATGAGTATGCTATAGTATGCTGTGAATCTATTAATAATAAGAGTAATAATAAAAAGACGATATATTAAATAAATCTACAACAACTTTAGAGAGGTGAGGCTAGATATATTAAGGTGCTAAGAAGTTAACTAATATACTACCTATTAGGCATATAAAGGCTAACTTATAGAACCTTAAAGAGGGAAGTAGTAGCTATACTTAGTAGCTAAAATAGGTTAGTATCTAGCTGAGTTAAGCTATTAAGGACCTTGATGGTGGGGTGAACCCCTATAGGTAGTAATCTCTTTGCTACCTTTACGTTAATATTAGTACTTACTGTTGTATATTTAATTTCTTTCTCTGGTAGCAGACTGACTAGAGAATATTTCACTTTCAGCTTCGTCTTAACTAGGAAAGATGCTAGCATTACAAACTTATCCCTCTGTAAACTTTAAGAAGGTTAAATAACTATAGAGGTAGAGTAAGCAGATAATTTATTTTAGTACTCAGCTTATTATAGAAGGCGTTAACTATTAGGATCCAGCTTAGTATATAATTTTTATAGGGGTTTCTTAAACTATAAATATTAGCTATCTTTTCTAGCTGTGAATTATATAGTATTCTATATTATGTAGTAATTTAAACTATGCAATTTTATATGTATAAAGTTTAAAGTAGTAAGTGTAAAGTGTAGTATGTAATATACCTAACTATATAGTCTGCCTTAATAGTATTAGTTTATTTATGTCATAAAGCTATAGCAACTTAACTAAAACTCTATAAGCTATTAGCACTTCTGCCTTTAATAGCTAACTGCTGATTCTAGCGCTAAATTTAGTAGTTACTAAAACAAATAGGTAAACTTAGCAGGAGGTAAGTTATTAATTTATCCCTTAGTAGACCTATTAGTATAGCGTGAACCTAGTCACTAAGGTACTTTATCTTATCCTTTTAGGCGTTTGCTACCCTGCGAACCTTTTCATATTGAAGTTATATCTATATTCTAGTTAATAATATATACTAACTTAACTCTGCGTAGCCTCCTAAATTTAACGCTCTCTAATGCTAGTAGCCCCTAGCCACAGAATCTTACCTTTCATCCTATCTACCTGCTATCACTTACCTTTAACTTAGCTTTCTTCTTACTGTAAAAGTTTAAAGTATAGGACCTAAATAAGCACTAATACCACTACTAGTAGACTTAGCTGCTTTGCACCTTATATGATCTATTACTACCTATCCTTAAGTCTAAGGTGTAGCTGTTATTAGTATTACTGAATAAAAACTAAGATAATATATCTAGTATTAAACATACCATCTAGACCTCAAGAACCTACTCATTAAGGTTCTGGCTATTAAGGTCTTATGTTTATCATTAAGGTCCCAATCGAGGATATTCTCATTCCAAGTCCTAATTATTAAGGTGCTGATTTGTAGCTTAGGTTGTTACTAAGGTTTGGTTCCCCCACGCTTAAACCTATCGCTCACGCAATTCGTTAAAACTAGCTAAGGTACCTTATTAATCTCAAACTGACGTTCTATGCCCTATTTATAGCGATAAGGCGACCGACATCTTTATGACTAATACTATCCCTAATAATAGCGCTAAGTATAGCCTCTACTTTTCTGATAATAGCTTATATCTAGCAACACTTATAGTATTAGTTCTTAAGGATATTTCTGCCTAGTTGTTTGAGAATAAAGGTGAGTAACGTTCTATCCTAATGCGATATTTAAGGTGCTCCTTGAAATAAACCTGTGCAGACTACTAACTACCTAAGCACCTAAGCGAAATAAACTTCTATGCTGTCTATTAAGCTGCAGCGACTGCTAGCTACAGCTAGGAACTAGAAGGTGTAGAGAATATATTATTAACCACTAAGCAGCAGCGTACAGCTAGATAACATACGCATCAGATATGCTAGCTGCTACTACCTTTCTCTAACTGCTTTCTCTTCATATGCTACTAGGAAAGCTTCGAACTGTTTATAAGCCGGAGATAATAGCAGCTACACTAAGTCTAATAATTTACAGGCTAGAAATTTCCTTAAACTTGCTACTCGTATATACTAAGACTACACTAAGGTAATAATTATCTTACGTTTAAGCACTACTAGTACTTTATTTGAAATTAATCGCTATGTTATTAATAAGCCGAATATTGTCCTAGAGGATATTTATATATTTCGCTCCTGTTTTTAAGGGCTTATCGTACTAGTAATGACTATCAGTAGATCCTACGTCATCAGAACCGCAATACCTATTACGACTAAGCTGCAAAAGTTGAAGACATGCAACTACTATGATTACTATAAGCGATATAATAGTAGTAGTAGTTGTTATTATTGTTGTTATTCTATTTTTCGACAGAAGAGCTAGGTTTAGATCGCTCCCTAAGGTATATATCATATAGAGCAGTACCTATATATATAAAGTAAATAATATATAGGCGATAGAGATTTCTATCTATCACCCTGAAATTATATACCTAATCCCTAGAAACTTAAGCGAAGGCTTAGGATATGCTGTTAATCCTATAGGCGCCAAGCTTTAGCTAGGTATCTTCTCGCCACCTGTATCCACCCTTATCTGTCAGTCCTATTATTCTATAATATCAGAATTTTACCTAAGGCATATTAACTTATCAGCTTAAGCCTACCTATCTATAATATCACATACTATATAGATTTGCTTACTAGCACCCTTATATATAACTTATATTGCTGAATAATATTTTGAAAGATATATAAGTAATAATAATTAATAGTTAGGGGCTGGTTAATTAGAAGACTTAGCTGCTATGCAGATTAAAAATAAAGAGGATAGTGGAAAAGCAGACTGCTAGATATTATGCTTTTCTAGATAAAAGGATGATATCAACAGACTAGCCTGGGATGATTTACTTCTTAGAAGAGTTTCAGCCTGAAAATAAGTATTATAGTAAGCCTCATAAAGCAGTAAGTTCAACTAGCCTCAGGCTTGATATGTAAGTCGATATGATGTTAGATATAGACATTAAGTATAGCATAAGAAAATTAGACGACTAGGACTAATTAAAGCGAATCTAACTATCTATAGGATAGTAAGTAGTTTATTTTCTTTTGCTTAAGATAGTAGCTATCCACCTATTATAGAATATAATTAATCTAAGTCTTTTATTCCACTATATATTCACGCTAAGAACCTTCAGTCTATATTAGAGTATGAAGGATTTAAACTAAATATTATAGGGGTTATCTTATAAGCCTTTTGTAAAGAGAGCGTTATAGACTAGATGTTATCTCTGATGCATACTACCTACTTAACTAATATGAAAAACTGAGTTAAACTTTAATGATCTAACGTTCAGCAGCTTCTCATTAGGCAGCACTATCCTAACGCTTTATAGCGACTTACTCTTGCTCACTATCTGTTTAATCTCCTCGAGCCGCCCTGAGCCTAGCGCAGCGCAGTTGCGCGTACAGATCCTAATTAGGTCGCTAGTATTAAGGCCAGCATGCGCGACAACCACCTGCAGCGTTATCATAGTTAGTAAGTATATAAGAACACTTATTAGCTACTTGTCGGACTGGCGCCTAGCTAGTGTTTACTACTAATAACGTCTAGAGGCCTACAGCTCGCGTTGCAGATAACAGATAGCTTATAGATCTACTTAACTTTAATAAGTTTCCTGAAGGCTAACTTCTTTGCAGCTAAAAGGCGACCACCAGCAGGTTTAATATCAACCTAGCTAGCCAAAGCGGCTCCAAACATATCGTCAGACACGCTATTCACAAAGCAGAGAACTTTACGCCACCCCTAGCCTGCGATTTCACCTGCTCTCTATAGCTAAACCCTATCGCTACCATACCAAGAGCACTATTACCACCAACGCATACGCTAAGTCAGTGCTGCAGTAACGTATTACTAACGCATACCCCTTAAACATTAGAGCTATACCACCTATCTCACTTAAAGATGTAAGACTTTAATATCTCTTTAGCTATTAAATAAGAAGATAGGTGCTAGAGAATTTTAATTAGCTTAAGTGTCCTGCTTATTAGGTATCTTTTTCTAGAAACCCCTAGAATCTAAGTTGTTTCTTAGTGTGCGAAGATAACAGGAGAGCTAGTTAAACTTCATATGCCGCTCTCTAAGGTCACCAGAGCTAGCCGCACATACATACAGACCAAATTAGCCCTTCATCAGGACGAAAGATTTACGCTGAAGCATAGATATATGCTCTTTAATTAGGATAGAAATGTATGTTTCTCTGTTATATATAGTAGTTATAAAGCTGCCCCCACAAGTAGTAATATTAAAGTGTAAAAAAAGGTTAGAAGTATATAAAAATATATAAAAATATTAGATTATACTACTAAATTAAGTTTTATTACTAAAGTAATATAGATAGTATTTAAGTATTTTTAGTAAAAGTAACCTTTTAGTTAATTTAAATTTAGGTTTACTAGAAATACTTACTTACTAGACTTCTAGTCTAAGCTTAGTTATTATTAAAATAAGTACTTTAATACTTATTAAATAAAAAGAACTATACTATAATAAAACAGATAGTCCCTATTTAATTATCTATAATAAGGCTATCTACTATTCTTTAATTAGGATAGAAATATATATTTCTCTATTATATATAGTAGTTATAAAGCTACCCCTATAAGTAGTAATATAAAAGTATGAAAAAACGTTAGAAGTATATAAAAATATATAAAAATATTAAATTATACTACTAAATTAAACTTTACTACTAAACTAATATAGATAATACTTAAGTATTTTTAGTAAAAGTGATTTTTTAGTTAATTTAAATTTAGGTTTATTAAAAACGCTTATTTACTAGACTTCTAGTTATAGCCTAACTATTATTAAAATAGGTACCCTAATATTTATTAAATAAGAAGAACTATACTATAATAAAACAGATAGTCCCCGTTCAATTATCTATAACGAGGCTATCTATAGAAAATTTCACTTCAAAAGGTTCAAACCCTAAGCATAGAAGGCAGAACTGCTGCGAGCTGCTTCATTATAAGTAGTTGCAATGGTTACAAACAGCCTACGCTTAATCTCTCAGATGACTTTCTAGCTTTATGTCATAATCTATCCTCATACTATCCTACAGCTTAGGAAGCATAAATATGTCGTGCGGCGCGAAGGTAAATAGCGTAGAGGAGAGCTTTATGTAGTAATAAAAGGTAAGTACTGCATTCCTTTAGTAATTTGCGAGTATACTCAGATAGTATCGCAAATCCTATCCTGTCCCTTAACGGCAAGATGCAGAAGTTAGAATACTTATCCCATCAGAATAATGTAGCCACAGCTGCTCATATCAACCTTTTTAAACCTGATCCGTTCGTTATAGGAGCCTTATTGAAAATAATATCCCTATTAGGTGAGTGAGTGTAGTTCAGGATGCACTTAGCACTAACCTATTAGCTAGAATTAACCTGGACCGTTATTGCGCATTCAACTTTCTACTTCCTGCTTACTTATAGGCTGTTAGGCTTAGACTTATAGTTACTTTTTAGTTCTAAAACATATCTACCTAAAAGGCTTCCTCTTTTATCTATCTTATATAGTAATAATACCATAAAGTGCCTATAGATACTAAGTAAACATAATAATCTATTAATTAGATAATAAGTAGTTTAACTATAATCTTACCAGCTGCTGTTAAGTTATATAAGTTAAAGAAAAAGACGAAGAGGGCTAAGCTAAAAGGTATTAAGTCTAGCCTGTAGATGTAGCTGACAGATTTTATAGTAGGATGGTAGGCAATTAACATATAAATAAAGCTTTATGGTTCAGCAAACTTCCTTTTAAAACTCTCTACGCAGCCTTTATATATAAATCTTTCTTTTCGCATTATGCGTACAACATAGATGCTTCTCACGATCTACCTCTACAGACTCCTCATATCCCACTATGATAAAATCAGTCAGGTAATAACCTTACACCATTCTAAGCGAACATATTCACACTGAAGTGAACATATAATTAAGAGAAGAGATAAGCTATATTTAGGAATTAAAGTTAATTTGATGGTTAATTGATATGTGCGATATTACTTCTTCAGTTTATTCGTTTAGGGAATATTCTTTATGTTTAAAGTACTTCATCATTTTACATACTTCCTAAACCCACAAGCAGTTAGTGATCTCAAGAACAAAAATTTAATTAGACCCCATCAACTGCAAGCTTTTTGCAACAGGAAGACTAAGACACATTACAAATAGGGGTTCATAAAAGAGACTAGTCTTGCTAGCCTCAGAAATCCCTAGGAGAAGGATATCTTATATATAAGTAATAAAGACCACAGCACGCAGCGGCAGAAATAACCTACTATTCATCTTATCTAGAACAATAAATCAGCACCAATCTTTAGGGATTTCAAGCAGTTCAATATAAACCAGAAGCTTAAGCAGTCTAACGTGTGATAGAATAGGTTTATAGATATTCTTAAGACTTAGAAGGCTTTAGAGAAAAATAAAATTTAGCGAAAGTGAATAGCTAATAGATGTTTCTTTATGCTGCTACACAGTCTGTTTTCTCGTTTTTCTACTTAGGACACTATACAGAGGCGGCAATTTACCAGATAGCCCATTGAAAGAGGATAAAGTTCCCGCAAGCAAGTTACATCTAGCTTCAACCAAATTCTTTCTCATATACAATATTTCAGCGCAGTCTCTAAATAAAAGACTGATAAGTAAGTCTACACTTCTTATAGGAAAGAAATAAGCGCGACAGTAATATAATATTATATGATATCTGAAAAGAAAAGACGCACTTAAATTAAATATATCTAATAGCGTTAAAAGCAGATCTTATATAAAGCTGATATTCTTATATACCTGTTCCTACTGTGTTAATTTATTAATATAGAGTTGCAGCTTTAGGCATAAGATAGAAAGCATAACATAAGCTGTGTTATTTAATAGAACCATGCTATTTTAGCAGTTCATAAATTCCTTGCAACATAAGTTTCAGAAGCTATACTGGGGAGACTTCACATTTCTACAGCACTAAGCAGTGCTATTCATATCTAACGCTATAGCTAAAACTGCATAGCTTATTTATTGTATGTTCAGATAGCATAATATACGTGAAGGTGTATAGGTGCTAAGAAGCTGTAGGAAATTAATCTTTATATATTAGTATAGGTGAGTGATTATATATTTAGGCTATAAAAGCAGTATTCAGCTTTAGATTAACTAATAATCTCTTATTAGGTATTAGAAATAGTTTGAGGTGTTATTTATCTCTCTTGATACGTATAGATTTATGTGTAATTCTATTATCTCTTTATCTTTGGTACGTCTTGTAAGGCTTCTTCAAAGCAAGATCTCAGAATCTAAATAATATATCTTTTAAAGTAAATAGCACTGCCTGCTTATCAGCCTTAAGGGGAGTCTATAGACGTAAGAATCCTAGATATAAGTAAGAATATCAATAGTTTACTAGGTAACTAGTAGCCTTAAGGCTTCTAATTACCTATTAGCGCAAAGTAATATAGCATTAATATAGAAATAAGTCTTAAGGTCGCTTTAATATTTAACTAATCTGCTTTTCTATACTGCTACTATTTATCACCTTAGCCTTCAACATTCACATCAGCATATGCAGTACAGGTTTAATTCATTAGAGCTTAAAAAGGCCTTAAATATATAGTCTTCATAATGAGCAAACTTAGTCACTATAGATAGGTTGTCAGCCTTATTCTATCTTCAGTTAAGTAGAAAACATATAGCTTTATCTAAAAAAGGTAAACTACTTAGCGATTATTATCCTTTTCAAACTAGAAGAAACCACTAATATAAACGTAAGATAAGGCCTAAAGAAGAGCCCCCTAGCGACCTCTCGCTTTGCTCTCTCTTGATAATCTAAAACTAAGCTGAGCTTATAATTATTAAGTTAACAGAGCGATTACACAGCTTAACTGTTAATATGTAAGTTTAAAAAGATCTAGGATCTGACCTGTGCAGGCTGGAAGCATACACTTTGGATTTGCTTCTCATCCTTTCCCTTTAGTGAGGGAAATATCACTACCGCCAATCTACGCCTCTGCTCGTGAAGCACAAGCTGCACATATCACCTAACAGCTTACTTCATAAGCACCCCCTAGTATACCACAACAGCCTAATTTTATCAGGGGGGTAAAATAGAATTCTCATCACTAGGTAGGCTAAGGTCTCTCTATTATGATAAGACCAGATGTATAATTCTTTGCTAGATAATAGATACTAATATGAGGAGAGAATGGTTGGTTTCTGAGGCTATTCTATTCCATAGTAACTAATATTGAAGTTCAGGTTGCGCGCAGCTTAGGACTACTATCTTAGTGGCTTAGTTTTTATTAAATGCTAGAGGAACGTGAGACTTTATTAGAGTAATTCAAGCGGAAAAGGCCTCTAAAAAATAGCTGCTCCTATAGTCAACCTTGCGTTTAAGACTGAATAAGCAAGAGAACTGAAATCTAATCCACCCGCCTAGTAAAGTCCTAAAGATGATATTGCAGCGTCTAACGCGTAACTTGTTAATATTATAGCTAATTTGAAAGGGATAGCACTATAGAATATTAAGTAATAAATAGAAAATATTACTTCCTTTATTAAGTCCCCTATGTGATTATAATAAGTGTTGAGGTTGTAGGCGTGGTATTAATATATTTAGTAGTAGTTATAGCAGCATTATGGTTATATAGAGTCCATATAAGCTCCTAATTATCTGCTAGTACTTAGCATCAATATATGCTCTCTGCAGTATTTTATTGCAAAAAGTGCCTTTAGGTTGAGGTGATTTAACAAAATTAAGTATCTCCCCGCTAGGTTAAATAATATAATCTGATTTTCAAGCAATAGGACTTCCTATATATCTCGCTTGGCTAAACCTTAACTGTAAGATATTTAGAATGATTTTTAGAGTTTACGCTTATCTATTTAATAGAAACCTACTTAAGTAAGGTTTATTCTCTAAAGCTACTTTAAGTTACTTGGCCTCTTTTTGATCTAGTAGGTTATAGGTAGGTTCTTATTCTAACTAGTAGTATAGAAGCTGTTTGATGCTTGCTGTGATAGCAGTAGCTTATTCTAAGTTAAGAGCATAACTGCTTCATATTATGCGATATTGACCTGACTTCGCGTGTTGAGCAATTAAGAGCTGCTAGTAATCGAAGCGCCTTCATTAGCTTTGTCGATAAGTTAAACGGATCAATCGCGGTAAGGGAGTGTTTCCTAATAACACTAAGAGTTAAGCAATACGATTAATTTATAACCAGTATCACTAAGTGTCTTATATTAGTAGCAGGTAGCTGGCTTGATGATGTCGTCGCACTGCTGTATTATGGCTTTTGTGTGGGAGGAGCTTAAGTGTTAGGTAAGAACAGAGCAGAATAGAGCAGCTGGTTGGCTGCATATAGACTAATCGCTAGGAGGTATTGCGAACTTTAGCTGATATTTAAGGAGGCTATCAACAGAAAAGCGTTATTATAGAGGCTTTAGGTTAGCAAAAGCTTGCCTTAGTGCTACGTAATGCAGGGATTATAGATAATATAAAGATGCAAACCGCTTTTAGCATAGAGGCTATCTGTTAGTAAGGCTGCAAACACTCTATTAGTACCCCTAAGGTCCTCACTTGTTAAATATGTAATCTAAAAGAAGTCCTTTGCTGTAAGTAAGGCTAGGGGATACCGCAGTAGATAGCAAGCCTAAGTCTCCTAGAGTTAGAGCGTCTATATATATAGTTAAGTCTAGATATTATCGCATTATTGCTTAGTATCTTACCTAGAAGCTAATAGATAATTTATTACTAAAGGTAGTAGGGTAGAGATCTTAATTCTTATTTTAAAAGCAATACCCTAACTAATAAAAGAAACACTTATAACCTTAGTATTTATCCTATCTATAGTTAAGAAACACTCTCTATAGAATAAGTAAGTCCTGCTCACACTCTTCCTTTAAAAGTTCTATACAACCTACACTAAGATTTATAGCTTATTATTATCCCTCGCCTATATCTACGCTAGCAGCCTCACTAATATCCTCGCTAATATTACTGGTATGCTTGCCTGTTTAGTTGTTTATATCTTTTAGAAGTGTGAGAAGGTCTATACTAATTACTAGTTTAGTTTAATATCTATAATAGTGTTAGCTATGCTAGAGTTATTACTATCTAAATTAGTATCCTCTCTATCTTAAGTGACTTAGTTAGCTGACGTCTTCCTATCTATAAAGGTCTTATCCCCTAAGTGGTTTGTGATCCTACTGTAGTTCTATTTCTCTAATCTAGTATCTACTATATCAGATAATTTGTTAGTAATAATTCCTTCCTTATTATTATTAGGCTGCTAGATATAGTCTTAAAGTTTAACTTAATATATGTAGGGATAGGAGAATTAATGGGTGGAAAGGATTGTTAGAGACGAAGTGAAGTCTTGTTTGGATTGTGGTGCAGCAAGGTTGTCCTGGGAAATCAGGATAGGAATAGGGATATATTATGTTAGAGCACTAAAAGAAAGGCACCTGTTTAGTATCATGTTAATAGTGAAGGTTAGTAGGACTCCCCTATCCCTTCTTATAGTATATTTTAAGTAAGTCTTATTAATAATAGCGGGGTAGGATTTAAGTTAGTTAAGATGAGATAGAAAGTAAGTGCTGCTAGATGAAAAGTTTAGTGGAAACTGCTTTAGAATGGTGTAGGTATATATCTTCTGAACGTATAGTGTAACTGCTAACTTTTAGCAACTGCTACTAACTACTAGTAGGTTTTTAACTAATAGCTAAGTTTTAGCTACTTGCTAATATTTAATATTATTAGCTATATAAGAAATCAGCTGCTGGCGCTTGTGGACTAGGAGAAAAGGAAAGAAAAGCGGAACTATGTGATGCTTGTGGACCTCTCCTACTTAGGTAGAAGATCTACCTTGGTGGAACTAACGCTAGATGATAGAAAGTTAAGCTAATTACTTAGAGTGGAAGGTATTCTGTATAAGAGGATAGGTGAGGTATTAAATACCTTTATTATGCATGCATGATACTAATTTATGCCTAGCTGGTATTGCTGTTATGTAGGCTGTAGGCGTTAATAATTTGTAAAATGCTGATTAAGTAGTAGTAGGGTAATTATTAGGGAGAGTAGAAGATCTTAAGAGTAAATATCACTATAAATGGTGCAGATAAAGTCGTGCACTGCGAATAGCTCTCTTGCTAATTAGGTATTATGCACTTAGCGGTATGGGATTTCTTTCTCCCTATTTCTTTTTCAACCTTATAATATTATTATCTGTTGTTTCGCAATATTAAGGTAGACGACTAAGTTGCAGCTGCGACTGTAATAGATATAGTATAGTTAAGAAATAGCATGTACTAGTGTATGCCTCACTGCGACCTTTTTGGACACTGTCTGTTGCGTCTCGTTTAGTAATAAGATAATGAGATTTAGTATCTTGTGAGTAGGGCTTAGATGAGGACCTATCCTATAATGCTAATATGCTTATTAGTAGATCTAATATTGCTTATCTTGCTTATTTTGCTTATCTGCGTTTATTGCCTACTTAGGTTAATCTTTCTTTAACCTCTTTAGATTGTATTAGGTTGTATTATTGCACCTTAATTAATAGCAGGCTGATTTGCGATATTGTAGCATGGGGCTTTAAACTATTATTACTACTGCTTAGAGCATTAGTCTGATGCTGCATCTTTTAGGCTGTAATTATTTGCTATAGCTTGAAAGCTTTTACTGCGCTGGGAGCTTTCTAAGTCTGAGGTTTCACTAAGTTGTATTATGTTAGATCCCCCTAATTATTTTATTTGTAATCCTCAGTAGCTAGGGTTACAGTATGGATTGCTGAGACTTTTTAAAGCGACCTGCTTTAGGACCTCTTTTACCTTGTGATGACTACCTTAATGTATGCGTAGATAACTGAGTGGCAGTTATGCCTGCTAATATACGCCTGCCTCTTGATCTTTATACCTACCCTACTTATTTAGATATATTTAGGTATACCTTAATAAATTAAAAATATATTTCTACCTGTAGTGTATACTGCTTTATCTGTAAAATAAGGAAGGCGTTATATTTAGTCCTACTTTAGTGTATAAAGAAAAATCAAAAGTGTTAGTAGTCTTTAATTTTCGCCCTATTCTGTCTTATATGCTGCTAACACCTTAATAGTCCCTAACTTTATGTAACCTACTTACTACTTATCTTCTAACTCCTACTCTTCTCTAAATCAACCTGATTTACTGCAAATAGCTCTAACCTCTTTATCTTGCCTGCTTAAGAGAGGAATTATTATAATATCTAGCTCTGCCTATGCTAGTAACAACAAACCTCCTACCTATATCGTTATATCTGCTAATAACTGCGATGCCTATATAACTAATAATTCTAATATAACTAACACCTCTAACACTACTAATGCGTCTTCTAGTAGTAGTATAAACCTAGCTAGCTAGAAGCTATCTAACTTACCTTTTAAGCGTACCTTAACTGAAGCTTTATTCCCTGCTGCTGCTAAGGCTCTAACTGCACGATCTAAGTGGGTTCTCCTTAGTTTTCCTTTTCCTACCTTCCTCTAGCTGTTAATACTGCTAAGCCTATTACGTCTACCTTACTAACCTCTTGCTTATATTACTTCCTAGGCTTTTTAGTCCTTTAAAAGGTTGCATCTTTTCCTACGTTCCTCGCATATCAGCTTAGTATGCTGCCCATGCTGAGAAAACCCTTAACGGAAATGCTGGTGCCTAAACCCTAACAGATAAAACCATCAAAACTATTAATATAAAGGGTGATCAAGCAGATAAAAGCTATAAGGATAATAACCTAGCCTTAGTTGCATAAAGCGATCCCTTTAAGACCCCTACTAAATATAAGATAACTATCTAGTAGATTAACTTAGTGGACCTCCTCTATTATATTTATTATCCTTACTGCAGTAGATGAGGAGCTGTAAGATAGGAGGAATTAGGTTTTAATCACTTAAATTATTTTCGCTAGAGATTCCCCACGTTATTAGCGTATAGAATTGCAACCTACTGCAGTAGTTAGAGAGGATAGAGGCTTAATGCTATATACAGTTTATAACGTGCAAGCTATAAGGCGGATAATAGCACAAGAGGTAGAACTCCTAACAGTAGGATAAATAAAGTCTACTGAGTACTATAAAAACTGCGAGCAAATAACGTGCATCGCGTGAATGTCCAAAGCGCTACTAACTGCTAGTCTTGCTAGCTGTTATTAATATTAATTTAGCTATATCTATACGTAATACTAGAGATAGAGATAAATTATTTTATTAGCTTTTATAAGCTTATAGGTTAATATAGCTTTAGTCTGCCTAGATACTAAGAGGAGGGCAGGCTAGTAGGGTCTAAAACACCACTAGATATAACTAATACTCCATTACTTCAGCCCACTAAGCTTCCTCTAAAGCTAGCAAGATAGAGAGTTCTCAAAGTAAGAAAGAGGTATAAGATGAAATAAATTTATATATAATAATTAGCTGATATAACTATTAACTAGCAGCAGCTTAGCGCGCTATAGCCTGCTGGTAGTTAACTCTGCAGGGAGGATAGGCGGGCGCACACACTACAGCTAAGGTTGTAGTAATATAGCATTCTAGCAGAAAAAAAGCTAGAACGCCCTATTATATAATTATACCTTACCTATTAGGTAACCTAGTGACATAACGTTCTAGCGAAAAAACGCTAGAATGCTATGTTACTTGCTAAGCATCTTATATAATCACTATGTTACACACTAAACCTGCAGCCCCTGTGTTATATCTAGGTGCACGTTAATAGCATGCTCACTAGGGTCGAAAAGGACAACTACTGCCTTACTCGCAAGCTAAGACTTTCTAAATAAAACCTTAAATAAAAACTTAAAAGGGGGAATAAACAGCTAATAAGTTATCCTTATTAATATTTAAAACCTAGAGGCAGATAGAACTATTAATATCTCAGCATCCTTTAAATTAAGACTAGCAGTAAAACCTAAAGTTATATCCTAGAGGTTATCTTATAAGCTTAATATCTAGCCCTTAGTTTAGTTAGCTAGCTATCATGCCTTATATATCTCTTCTGCTGACATCCTCTATCGCTACTGCTAGCGTTTTCAGCTTTTTTAGCCCTAGGTCTATCATCTAGATATCTCTATATATCTTATCGCAGCTATTCAGCAGCTACACTTAATATCAGACAATATATCCTATCACATTTACATCTGCAGCAGCGTCTAGTCTAACAACATTAATTACTAAGCACACATCAAGAAAGTCAGTATCAACAGCTAGGCGTATTTATCTAAGGGAGCATATTCAGGCACTTAACTCTTAGTTTGACGGCAAGTATTAAAGATATCAGTGCCTCAAACGAGCTGACATTTAATTTAGGGATACATAGAGGTTGAAAACAGCTTTACAGGGGAGTTATGCAGTATGTTCATTAGGCTGTTAGTTATTCTCCGCATGACGTCCAGGGGAGGAGATAAGGACATAAGTGCATTTATATAAAATAGCAGCACCCTTTTTGGTAAGTCGTCATCCTATTAATATACTATCATCATTTTTAGGAAATAGCTATAATCTCTAGCGCTAGGCGTTATAACAAGCGCTAGTCTTATATTAGTGTTATATCTTATCTAAGCCTCACTGAATAAGAGCCAGGCTTTATATATCAGCTATACTATTACCTAATTTAAGCTGCTAGTATTCCTATTTAATGCATTTAGAAGGTATTACTATTTATATTATTATCTTTAGGCTTTTCTATTATCTTAGTTAATAAAATAGAATTACTTACTATATAGTCTTATTCTATGCATGTTTGCTAATACCACTTAAGCACTACCTTTTTATCTATTGATATGCCTTTATTTCAGCCTTCTCTTTAATCCTATTATACTGACTGTTGTAAATCTCCTTATACCTTAGCAGCTTGCTAGGCTTCCTAATAGTAGTATAGTCCTTGCGTATTAGTAGCTAATAGGCAGCTGACTAGATAATACTTTTGGGACTGTAGTTGAAGATGATCAGCACCTTAGGGATAGACTTCTTATATATGTTGATCAGGTTCTCAAAGCAGTTGATGATGGGTTCTATCGTGGCGCCGCAGACACCCCAGCTGATACCCACGAGGTCAAAATCTACATCCTTTTGCTTGAGCTGCTCTCTAACGATAGAGATGGGGGTTTTAGTGCTAACCTAGACGACTAGGACGTCTGTAAATATTAGGCCTTTTAGAGAGAAGGTTGTGAAGGATTAGACGACTCACAGTACACGTTATAGCCTGCGTTGATTATATTCTGAATGTTATTATAAAGACTAATATTAATGCGAATAGGATCCCAGCTTTATGCAGGCACTATTAGATAATAGAGAGGGAATTAAGTGTAGAAGATGTTAACTTTGCTGCACTCGCCTAGGTTTGGGCGAGGAGGGTTCTAAGTAGTAGTAGCAGCTAGTCTACTAGTAGAAGTCAGTATACTAGCTAGAATAGCAGCGAGGTTAGTGATAGATAGTATAACAGCTGATCTTTAAATTTAGGATCTAAAGTGGTCTTTATGTTTAATAATATTTGGTAATAGTTATAAAGATTTTCTTATACCTATAAATAAAATTTTTTGCTATGTATTTTTATATCTACTAGAGTGCTAACTGCATGTAATAACTACACTAATTTTAGAACTAAGTGGTAATAGATATCTAGATAAAACAGATAATAAAAAGCTGTAGAAACGTAAAGGACTAATTATCTAACGTTATTTCTCTTCTCTAGCCTTAGAAAATACCTAATTTTCCTGCTTTAGCATGCAGATTGTTTGCCTATCTGTTTGCTATATAAAACAGCGTAGGTTATCTAGTTGTCCTTTAAATAAGCTTTCCCTAGAGGATCCCTAAGAATTATACCTCCAGCTTAGATAAGCAGCATAACATAGCATAAAAAGCAGCCTTATGAAATTGCTAATGTCTGCTCTCTTATATCTATAACTATGCTGATGAAGACGGCTTGCGACTTATGCTACTAGAAGAAGGTTCTCTTTTCTAATATACTAGACCTTTGCGCTCGCTGACAATATGACTCCAGTAGATCAGCTGTAATCGATAGAGACTGCGCTGCGAGTGGTATAGGTATCGCAATATCGCCTATACCTATAACTAACCTAGCACCAGAGCAATCAAGGAAAGGTCTCTAAAATTAAGCTTGTGGGCTATTATTACGTGGGTGATAGCTTGAAGTTAAAGCTATTATAGCTACTACTAGGATTAAAAATAGGGCTAGGGAGAGGGGGGGTTAAAGCTAATACGTAGAGGGGGTATAAAGCTATAAAGATTCCTTAGAGTAAAATAGATAGAAGTAATATATAATTAAAACTATAAACTAAGTTATTATAGGAATTTAGTTTTTAGTATTTTATTTTACTATTTAAGCTTAGAAATAAGGAAATAAAGTAGTAAATATTTTTATAATATTATCTTAATCTTTATATTAACTAGCTAATTATATAATAAAACTACTAGTTAAGCTAAAAAGCTTAACTAAGTAATAAAATATAAATAGAGAGGAAAGTAAATTAAAGAGAAAATATATAGAATTAAAAAGTAAAAAAATAAATTTATAAAGAGAGAATAAGAGGAATTAATTATAAATAGTAAATAGAAAAAAGTAATAAATATATATAGCTAAAAATAGAGCTATTTATTTATAATATATAATACTCTATTTTAATATATATATTATATAAGTATATAGTTATAGCTAATAAAGTTATAATATATCTATATAATTACTATTAGTTAATTACTATTAAAGCTAAAAGTAAAATTACTAAATTAGTTAGTAATATTCTTAGTATTATTTATAGCTAAGCTAATTTATAGTTATTTTAATACCTAAACCTTATAGTTAAGCTAGTTACTTATATTATACTACTTTAAGTAGATAGTTTATATTACTATATATATTATTATATATACTACTATATATAAAATATATAAGAGTATTACTAAGTAAAATATAAGTAAGTAAATAATTAGTAGAAGGAGGGTAATATATATAAAAAGGCTATAATAGTAAGGGATTTATTATAGATAATAGAGGTACTATATTAATAGTTTTTCTTATTATATAATAAGAGCTAATAGTTTAAAATTAAATAGAAGTTAGGGATAACTATTTAAAATAAGCTATTAGAGCTAAAAATAGATAATATAGTATAATTTATTATATTATATAAGAACTAAGAGAAGCAGTTTAAAGCTAATATATATAAAGAAATTAATATAATAAATAAAAAGTTAGAGCTAAATAAGTAGTTATATTATATTAAGTAGATAAAAGATTTAAAAAGGTTAAATAAGATATAATTATAAAAAGCTATATAACTAATTAAAAATAGTAAGGAGATATTATAAAATATATAAACTATATTTAATAGTATTATAAATAAAATATATATAATAATAGTATTATATAAAGTTAGGTATAATATATTATTTAAAGTAGAGTAGAAAGAGATTAACTAAAAGCTAATATAGCTATTTAATAACTATATAGAGGATAATATATAATAGTAGTATAAAGAGGTTTAATATAAAATAGTAAGTATATAATTCTATATAAATAAATAACTAGAGTATAAATAGCTATTATATTAGTTTACTATATAGTAGAAGTTATTATAAGATATATTTACTAGCTATATTAAAGTAAATATTAATAGTAAGTAGGCTATATAGATAGAGGAGGTTAAAGAGGTTAAAAAGATATATTTAGATATTATTATTACTATTATTAAGGACTTATATAAATAAAGCTAAAAAGAGAACGTAATAATTAGTATATTAGTAGTATTAAGTATCTATAAAGATAGTAAATAGTACTAAGTAATAAAATATATAATAAATTATTTAGCTATAATTAAGGTAGCTAAGATATTTATTATATATTAAGTATAGTTAGAGTAGTAAAATAAAGTAGTAATATTAATAGTAACTAAAGGAGCTAAAGTAGTATATAAAGAAGCTAGTAGTATATTCTATTTAGTATATAATAAGGTATAGTAAGTTATAACGTAGATACTTAAGTAGCTAGATAATAAGCTTAAGGCGATAAATTAGATTTATAATATATATATATATAAGATATATATCTAGTTTAATATAATAACGCTAGGAATAATAGATTAGAGTAATAACTAGATATTATTCTAGTAAGTATAAATATAAGTATATAAGTTAGCTAAGATATTCTATAAAGTAGTATAAGAGGTATAGATATTATTAGTATAGTTAGTAGTAATAGATAGGGATAAGGATAAGGATAATAATCTTAATAAAGATAAGTATAATAATAAATATAGAGGCTAATTAGTATTAATAGTAGTATTACTTACTATTAAGTAGGATAGTATATATAATAACTATAGCTAAGACTAGCTAAAATATTTATTTTTATATAATAACTATAATAAAGTATAAGTAGGTAAGGAGAAAGTATAGATTATATAGTATATTATAGAGTTAGAGGTATAGCAGTAAGTATAGTTAGACTTAATATAAAAGATAGCAGTAGTAATAGTAATAATAGTAGTAGTAGTAGTAATAGCAGTAAGAGAGATAGAAGAGGCTATATCTAACTATAGTAATAATTACTACTTATACTATAAGAGGATAGTATAAATATATAGATAGGCGTTAGAATTATTCTAAGAGTAATTATAGATATTAATATATATAGTAGTAAGGTAGCTAATATAAGCGCCTAAATTAGTAGGTATTAAATATAGTAATATAGCTAATAGTAGGGTTAGGAATATATTTATATATAATAGTATAATATATTTTATTATATTATACTATAAGAATTACTACTAAATAGGGATAGCTAAAGTGATATATTAATATTTACTATATGAGGTTAGGGTTACTTAGGGTTAGGGTTAGGGTTAGGGTTAGGGTTAGGGTTAGGGTTAGTGTTAGGGTTAGGGTTAGGGTATAAAGAAAAAGAGTAGGAGAAGGAAAGAAAATAAAAAATTA